>JAVDBV010002674.1:0-15282 GCA_032619315.1 Piper longum
CCCACCCACTTGCCGCCGACGTCCACCTCTCGCCGGGCCGTCTCTATTTCTTGCTCCCACACTCTGTCTTCCAATCTGACTCTTCCCCTGTCGATCTGGTCACACTCGCCGGCCGGCTCACCGCCATTGCCAAACGCGCCGGGCCGTCCACCGTCAAAACCAGGGTCCGGCTGGTATTGGCCGGGATGGCCATGGCCATACCAGGAAAGAAAGTCTTGCCGAGCCAGCTCATGGAAGCCCTTTTTGGAAACCATTGAAGAGAAATCAATAGAACGCCGATAGATTGGAAATAAATTTGTAATTATATTTGTGAATTGTTAACATTTAGTTTTAATAAGTGTGAACATTTCTGCTGCGCATAACTCCAAGTTGGTTATAGTGAACAAGTAGTAGTTGTAACTTTTACATACAAACACTGTCAGGTTGAAATGTTTGCACATGCCAGGCTGCCAGTTTACCTAACTCATTTGTATGATAGATTAATATCGTGGATGTGCAAAATACATATACAACGGCGGTTGGACTCCAAACACCATTATATATTTGACTGATTCTTTCTATTTATTGTTATTATTATTATTATTATTATTATTTTACAAGAACAGATTGACTTAATCTTTACGACATATTTTCAGAACGTGTTAAGCAACTTCTTCTCTAGCATGTGTTGAAAAAACTTTGCAAAGCCAAGAACATAAGAACCTCTATAACGTCGACTTTCGAGTTGTATTATTTGATGGTGTGTTTTGGTGTCTATGGACTTTTAAAAAAATGCAAGTTGTTGTGATTGGTAGATCTACATATGGAAGACCTATCCATGGTAATCAGACGATAAGGATGAGAAAAACTTGCTGGAATGTCTAACATAAGCTTAATTTTTAATTAATTACTTATGATATTGGAAGTATAATGGTAGACAGTGGACAACACGTTTAATTGTCCACTCGGGTCAGTTGCATAGTTTTGAAACTATATTTTGAATTAAAAAATTTCAGGATTCCACTTATTTATAACTTTGCATATCTCCTACCGACATACATGTGAATTTTCCCGTGATTGAGAGGCCACACCCCCCACCCTCCCCTGGCACCTAAGTATATATATATATAGTTTAACTGCTATGCACTGTTTGTTTTTGACAGTTTAATTGTTGGCAGTGCATAGCAGCGCAAATTAGTGTTGGCCGCTGAATTATGATCAACCCTTTTTTCATTGTTTTTATTTTAAAATTGCTATTCTATCATTTTTCTTCACTAACCTTTTTTTCTCCCTACCTCGCTGGTGCTGCCACTTGGCAATTTTGTAATAAAAACCTGACTCACTCACAACTCAAGTCAATATTACGAAATAAATCTCAAAAAATATTAAAAGAATAGATTAAAATACTGTAAAATAAAATAATCTATTAGAATTCGATAATTTCATTTTATGGCATTTTACTTTATTTATTTAATATTTTTAAGTATATATTTTGTAATATTATTCAAGTCAGGCTATTTCATTCTCCGTGCGACCACTCTGTTTTCCCCTATTTTGCCGCACCACCCCACCGCCGTCAACCTTGTTGCCGGCCGCCCGCTACTAGCCAATGACTCCGCCGGCCAGTGTCATCGCTACCTCGCTACTGTCTCCCTTCCTTTCCCCTCTCCCTACCATTTCCCTTCCCAGCCACCTACTGCCGCTCACCTTGCACGCGTTGCCGCCGGCCACCAACCAAGGCCTTCCTAACTCTTCCCCAGGTGATCCAAGGTGGTGAGCCAAAACCAGGGGCGATTCTGCACGGCTAAACAGAGGGGCGAGGGAGTCGGACTGGGCATGGCGATTGTGGGGGGGGGGCGGTGTTGGGGTGGTATGGGGACGAGGACCAGCCGGGACATGGCGGGGAGGAGGATGAGGGGCGGCCGAACGTGGCGTGTGACGGGGAGTGGGAGGAGGGCCAGCCGGACGCAAGGTGGTTGTTGTGGAGTTCATTTTCTAGCTGCTGGATGGTGATCCAAAGGCTGGAATCAAACTGTAGCACAAATTTCCTATATATATATATATATACACACACACACACACGCGCGCGCGCGCGCACACACATACATACATACATATATAGAGATCCACTATGGTGCGCTGGATTGAAATCCACCAGTTCTAATTCATTCCACCCCCCCACCGCGATATATAGCTCTCATTTCGACCTGCCCCTCCCGCACGCAACCACCCCACCCCACCATGCCACCGACAGCCGCCGTGGCCCCTGCCACAACCCCCTCCCCCACTCCAGGGCCCAGCGCCACTACTCCACCCCCCCAACCGGCACCCCTTCCCACTACGTTGAAACGCGCCCACCCCCCAATCCTCCCCCCCAGCTGGCCATGGCTAGGGGGGGCGAGGTGGTTGCCTGTGCGGTCGAAAAAAAAAGGGTCGAGCGGCGTTTGGAAGAGGACACCGAGTCAATAATAATAAATAAATTCTAAAAATATAAAATAAATATGATAAAATACTATAAAATAAAATAAGCTCAATAAAATAAAATAAAATGCTATAAACCTACCAAACCTCCTAAACCCCTCTCTAATACATTAGAACACGGTAAACAACCTAATTCTAATTTGTACGATCTAATGCATAAAATAAAAAATAAAATATAAAATCTAGCATGCTATCATATATTTTGATAACTCATTTTTTGACTACGTTACTAACGTTATCATCATATACTTGGGTACACTTGACCCTCATGGCTCATAACACACAGCTGGCCACGGCTTGACGTACTTGTTCTGAAACTTACTCAACTTGGATCAATCAGTTCACGAGTATAAAACCCTGACTAGAGTTACGGGTTTTACATGTATGTTATGATTATGTTAATGCATGATGTGTTATTGAAATTTAGTTGATTTGTATAAGAATTTGATCTACTCAGATTTTAATGGCAAAGTATTTAGAATTCCATGAGACATGCAAACTAAATCAAAAGCGAAGTATGCTTGAGGTGCACAAGGCATCCAAGCTTTGCTAAAAGTAGAAGAGCAAACACTAGTAGAAAAATGGTCGTCAGTGGCTGCAATTTTGAAACCGGAATTTTTAGTCACAAATATGAAACCACATTGTAATGGTGTTGAAACGGAAAACAATTGTAAGTGTCTTTCGACGACATATATGGTCATAAAATATTTATTATATTTTAGAAATTGGCTAGGGATCGAATTTGCAAATTCTAGTTGTAAATTTTTAAAAAAATATTGTGGCCGGACCTTCGTTCTTGAAGTAATCGCATTTTAATATATTTGGAAACCACTATATCCGATTAACACAGTTGCAAAATTCATAAAAAAGATAAATTGAAAAAACTGTTTGCGACCAGATTAAAGATTCATGACGGTTACAAAATTCTATTAAATATGCAATAAATTTATGTATTATTGCAACCGTGATTTCTTTGCAAGCTAGGTGCAAATTTTAATCAATAATAATTTATACAATCACAGCCAATCCGCGCGCTTGTCTTCCACCCAAACTCCATGTTGCACCACCACCGTCGTCAACACCCTCGCCGGCTGTTGGGCCCTTTGGGCCCCAAACCAAGCTCTGGGTCCCCAAAAGAAGATTTGCAATATGTGTCACGGGCCTCTCTTAATCTAAAAATTAACTTGAGGAATAAGGCTTTCCCGTTAGCTTATATACAACTCCCCAACGCCTTCTACGACCGATGTGGGATAAACCCATCAACTCCCCTTCACACACTCAGGCATCCCCGAAACAATCATCGTCTGGCAATCTCATCTCACTTTTCATCAGACGGCACCCACCCCTCCGGAGACACCGAAACAATCATCGTCTGGCAATCTCATCTCACTTTTCATTAGACGGCACCCACCTGTCAAACTCCCCTTAAAACAACCACAATCGGTGTAGGCAAATACATCTCCCAAGATCATAACTAGGCTCTGATACCCCTGTTGGGCCCTTTAGGCCCCTAAAAGAAGACTTATAATAGGTGTCACGGGCCTCTCTTAATCCAAAAGTTAACTTGTGGAATAAGGCTTTCTCATTAGCCTATATACAACTCATTAATGCCTTATACAACCAATGTGGGATAAACCTAACAGCGGCCACCATCAGTTCTTCGCCATGCTGTCACCAAACCACTTCCTCTCTGCCGCCATCAACTTCCTTGGTGCCGATTCCAAACGTGTTGCTCCCCACCTCCTTCCTACCGTATTGCCATCCACTGCGCATTGGAGCCACTGTCGGAGCTGCCACCTGCTCTCCTCCCCCCAACCACTTCCTTGTCGCTGGCAAGGTAAATTTTTTACCGCATATTTTTTAATAATTTGCGTGTTGCTATTGTTGTTACCTTTTTATGGATAAGTGTTAATTTCAAATTGTTTTTCCAATTGTTAAGTTGTCTGCATATGGAGGAGGGCTTGTTGATATATGGAGGTTTGAGGTTGATATTGTAGGTGTTCATTGCTCAAAATTAGAAAAACAAAAATTGTTGATCGACTGAATGATGAAAATTGCTTGATTGTGGTTATGTGTTTGATTTGATGTCCTTGTTGAGTTCTTTCTTTAAATATATATACAGTGGGTAATTTATTATAGTTTGTGAAATTAATTGACTTTTGCAGATTATGTGCTACAATTTATAGCAATATCTGTTTTATTTGTTGGCTATTATTTGTGCAGATCATGTGGTACTATTGATCTCTCTCTCTCTCTCTCTCTCTCTCTCTCTCTCTCTCTCCGTCTTTTTTAAAAAAAATTAGTTAGGTCATGTCCTTTTAGAGAGGTCTGTGACACCTATTACAAGTCTCTTTTAGTTGTTTCAAATTCATTTTGGGGGCCCAAAGGGCCCAACACCTACTACATTTTAGGATTGGATGATGACTATTTTTTTTATATTATTAAGCATGGTGTTGAGGCATTTATGAATGACTTTTCTATGTATGAAATCTCTTTTGATGAATGTCTTCATAGTTTATCTCAAGGTTTGGCTAGATGTAAAGAAACAAATTTGGTGCTTAATTGGAAAAAGTGTCATTTTATGGTTAAGGAAGAAATTGTCATAGGTCATCATGTTTTAAGGAGAGGGTTAGCGGTAGATCGTGCAAAAATTGAAACTGCGGAAAAATTGCTACCTCTTGTTTCAGTAAGAGCAGTGTTTCAATAAGGGTAGTGTGTAGTTTTCTAGGTCATGCTAGTTTCTACCATACATTCATAAAAAAATTTCCAAAATAACTACGTCTCTTTGTAACTTGCTTGAAAAAGACTTGCCTTTTCACTTTGATGATGCTTGTTAAGTACTTTCTAAGAGTTGAAGAAAAAATTGGTGATTTTTTTTGTGAGGTTATGTGTGATGCTAGTGATTTTGTCATTTGTTCAATTTTGGGTCAACAATAGAATGCGTTTTTTCATACAAATTATTATGCTAGTTACACATTGAGTGATGTTCAAATAAATAATACCACTCCTGAGAAGGAGCTATAGTTGTGATATGTCTTTGACAAATTTAGTTAATATTTGACAGACACCAAGGCGGTAGTGTATACTAATCATTCTGCTATCAAATATTTGATTGAGAAAATGGATGCAAAACCAAGGTTAATTTGGTAGGTGTTGTTGCTATAAGAATATGATTTAGAGATAATAGATAGGAACAATGTTGATAACCTCGTAGTTGACTATTTGTCTTGGTTAGAAAATGTTAAAGGAAAGGAGTGTGAGAGGTAGATTAATGATAGTTTTTCAAACGAACACCATGTTCTATGGGTATTGTGAATTATTTTATTGGTCAGGTGTTATCTTTTAATTTAATTTCTTAAGTGAAAAGGAAGTTTTTTCATGTTTTGAAATTTATGTGTCGGATGAACCATTTGTCTTTAAATGTTGTGTTGGTCAAATCCTAAGAGATGTGTACCAGATGCAAAGACATACCCTTTCATTGTCATTCTTTTGAGTATGGCAGACATTTTAGTGGAAATAGGACTGCTAGGAAAGTACTCCAATTCAGATTTTACTAGCCAACTTTGTTTAAGGATGCTCATGTTTATACTATGCAGTGTGATAGATGTCAAAAGGTAAGAAATATCTCTATGAGACATAATATGCCTTTGAATAATATCTTAGAAGTAGAGTTTTTGATGTATTCGGTATTGATTGTATGGGTCCTTTTGTTTGTTCTTTCAATATCCTCTACATTTTGCTTGTGGTGGATTATATGTTTAAATGGGTTGAAGCTATTATTGTTCCTACCAATGATGCTACGGTTGTGCTTTAAGTTTTTGGAATAAGTAATTTGAAGCACTTTTAACAAAATATAGTGAAAAACATAAGGTTGCTATTGCATATCATCTTCAAATAAGTGGTCATGCAGAGATGTCCAATAGAGAAATTAAACAAATTTTGGAGAAAATTGTATGTCCTAGTAGAAAGGAATATGGTGAATGAAACTAGACAATGCTTTGTGGGCATATCAACCCACTTATAACACACCAATTGGAATGTTCCTTGTCAGTTGATTTTCGGCAAGGCATGTCACTTGCCATTTGAATTGGAGCACAATGTGTATTGGGTTGTCAAGAAGTTGAATTTCACTTTGAAGACTAGTGGTGATTTAGGCTTTTTTTCATTTTTAGCTTTTATTTTGGAATATAATATATGGATTAGATAAGGGGCACACAATTGACGCGAGGTTGGAAGTATACGTTGTGGGCTTTGGCTACATAATTTCCCCCACCTAAGGCGGTGCGGGAAAACTTCAAAAACATAGATAGATTTTCTACCAAAATACGTTAGACTTGGAGAGTCAAGCCCCCCCCACCACAAGAGGAAAACAATCCGTGAGGACAAGCTTTTGAGGTAACACTAAATGAAGAGGGGTCCTTAAGTGCATGGAGAACGGCTATAGGTTCTGCACATCAGGGTGATCCTCCCTAAAGAATAAGAGAGTAAGGTACCTATTTTGCTCCAAATTAGGTTTACCCAGGTGATGGAGCTAGAATCCTTCCATTGGGCACTGTCTGTGATTATAAGGACGTCCTGGTTGAAGTTCATGGTTAAGTTTGGCATTGGAAGGGTATAGTTAGGGGGTGGAGGCCAGACTAAGTGGAGGTCTAGTTGTCTGTACTAGATGGAGTTTAGTAGCTTCTGGTTTGGGAGAATTGGGCTATTATCATGTGTTGTTTTGTTTCTTATATTTTTCATTGTGATGATAGGCCAAAAAAGAACGTGACAAGGTGTTGAGGGTATGATTTCATTAGTTTTTAGGCCCAGGACGTATAGGAGTAGGCATCTACTGATGAGGTTGAAGAAAATGAGGTGGAGGGCAAAATCTTGTTCTTGGCAAAGGAAGTAGGTGCAAGAAGTGGAGATGTGCCTCTTAACCAAGTTGTCACCAGTTGGGAGTTAATTCTTGAAGAGTCTCCATAAAAGGAAGAGAGGAGGGGAGGTATGATTGAATTGGAGAGTTGTTGATTTTGGCGAAAGAATGCCATATATTTTAGTTTTGACCGATAAGTTTGTGGTCTTCAACTTGTTCTAGATGAGGTCCTCTCTTCCATTCTTTATTAGGGGAGGAAGAATGAGAATGATGACGGTATCCTCCAAATGAAAAATATACCTTATCTTGCATTTGTGCCAACCAAGTTTGTGCTTGTACATAAATGAGTAGACTTTCGTGTTTTCGAGGAATTGGTATACGGGATTTAGGCATGGTGTTTGGTTTGTGAGAGGTTGAAGCTCATGGTTTTACACCAACTAGATTGGATTTCCCATTTCCATAGTTATAGGGTATATTAGAGTGGTTAGGCCGAATTTGAGGATGTTGAGAGCAAACCACCATCAACTTCCTCTTTTGTATTTGGCTGCTAGCATTTTTGCTAGGAAGGAGTGTGGGTTTGGAGAGGAGGGTTTGGTTTATCGTGGTTGTGCTTTTAATTCCTGTGTCTCCAAGTAATATCTAGCAAGTATTGTTCCAGCTGATCCATCTATAGGAATTTTGGATGAGATTCCTCCACCAGAATCTTGCTTGGCTCTGGCTGAGTTTTTGACACACAATAGTGAGCAAGCAAATGATATTGGCGATATAGTTGGTCATGACATTTGTTACAGATTTGATCAGACAACTTCTTGCTACTTGGGAGATGTCAGCCTCATTCCAAGAATTTAGTGTGTGGTGCTCTTATTGACTATGCTTTCTGTCCATCTAATGATTTGTTTTCCTCAAGAAACGGGAACACCTAGGTTGAGGGCACTATTAGGCATTTCCTTTAGTTTAATGGAGTGGGCAATTACCTTCTTTTGGCAACTATAGAGGGAGGTGGGTAGGATGCAGCTTAATCGATTGATGATTTGGCCTGAGTTATATTCGTAGACATCAAGGATTTTTTGAGTGTGGCATATCTCATAGGGGTTTTGCTTTTATGAATAGTAGACTGTCATCAGTAAACAAAAGGTGGGATAAGGGAGGGGCATGCTTAGTAATTTTAATTCCATGGATGTTGCTGGTATTGGAGGCTTCCTTAAGTAGTTTGGAGAAACCTTCTATAGCTAAAACAAAGAGGTAAGGGATACAGGATTCCCTTCGAGGTTTTTAAATTATTGTAGCATTTCCCATTTAATAGGACAGACATAAAAGTGTAGGAGATGCAATTGTATACCAATTCACACCATTTGTCCGAGAATCCGCAATCCTTTAAAATTTTGATGATGTAGTCCTATTCCAATTGATCTAAAGATTTTGACATGTCTAGTTTAATAGCACACCATTTGGCTCTCTTTGTCTTTTATTGTTTGATGGATTTGATCCATTCTCTGCCAAGGATGATGTTGTCAGTGATTTGGCGGCCTTTGAGGAAGGCTATTTGTTCTTCGCAGATGCATCTCTGGAGAAGATCTTGTAGATTTCATTGCATATACTTATAGGCCTTAATTGTTTTGCGGCAAAAGCTTGAGTTGGCTTTGGGATTGATACCAAAGTGGTGTGAATGATGGCTTTCATCATGGTTTCCCCAATAAAGAGGCTTTGGATGAAGGAGGTCACATCATTGGATAAGGTGTCCCTGCTTTTCTTGAAGAATTCCCCATTGAGGTTGTCTGGTCTATGGCATTTCCAGATATTCATGTGAAACCTAGGTTGTTCACCCGAGGGTTTAAGTCGGTTCGTTTTTGACCCAGATCAGGTTAGTTGGGTCCAGCCCTTCTTGTCATGGTTCGAGTATGGTATAGTGTATGTCCGTCCAGTCTTAGCCTCTTTCACTGCTTGGTATGCTCGTTTTGATACTACGTGCCCTACCTTTTAATATTTAGTTCTGTCTAGTCGAGTGTAGATAGATGTTAGAACTGTGTCATGCGCATGTTTTAGTTGCTTGTCGTGTGTTTGGAACCCCTTTTGGACTATCCTAGCCTTGCGGTACCCATGGTGTGGTTCCCAAGAATGTCCTGGCCACTTTAGGATGAAAACCCTAAGTTTTTTTATTTTGAGCCAACCCATACCTCATTATTTATGACATCTATACCTCTTTAGGTGTGACACCTTATTTATGACATCACCAAGTAATGCCCTTGGTAGTCGGAAGCTTCCCATTTTCTTTAAAACTACCCTCTCCTTCTCCTTTCTCACTCTTTTCCATATCTCCTTCAATCCCCTTACTATTTGGCTTCTCCTTTTATCTCCAGGCCTTCCCCACCTCTCCAAACCCCTCCTAGCCAAGCCTAGCCACATATGGTCATAGGCCTTGGTGTAGGAAGCCCCAATAGACCTCCTCTTTGGCCCCCTTGAGGTAAATGTCTCCCCTTTCTACCTTTCCTCATTTTTGTGTGTTGTTTTTTGCTTGTATGTATTATTGTTTACATTTAGTTTTATTGTTCGCATGTAGCTTTCTTTGTTTGGAGTTATTAGGACTTGGAATCATTTCATTTTCTTATGTATAAAAATAGATATGCATTTTTTTAGTGCTTGGATGTTGTGTATATGAATTATTTTGCCTCAAAAATAATATATTGTGTTGTACATATTTTTCTTTCATGATTCTTCTTTTGTTTCACTCATCACAGCCCGATCTACACTTTTTATGGTGATCACTTTGCCTATTATTATGTGAATATACATGTAGGGGTGCCAAACTTGGCTAAAGTTGGCAACTTACATGTTCCCTGTGACTTGGTCATCTCTTTTCCCAATTTGTACACCATGATGTGGGTTGCTAATGGTATCAATCTTTTGCATATTTGTTGATCTCTATGTTGTATTACTCCTGCAGACTTTTCACATTAAAATAGCTACTTAAAGGGAATGAAAAAAACCCCTAATTTCTTAGTGTGTTTGCTGTATTGTATGTCTACTTTACCATGCTCTGAGATTATGCTCCAGGGTGAGTTAAATAAAAGTGACTAATAAAATCTGTAAAAATAGGATAACGACTACCTAATTGTCTACTAAAATGAAGTAAGTTTTGGCACTAATTAAAAATCATTTAGGTGGCCAGATTAATTGATTTTTTGGAGTGAGTAGGAATGTAGGATGAAACCCTTGTTCTTTAACTCCATATGTAAAATCTGAAACCCTATAAAAATGACAATCATTTTACATGAAATTTCTCTCACGCCTTAGGTTGTTTCCGTGTAACGCCATATTAAAATTTGGGAGCATTTGCCTAAGTAGATCTTGAGTTAGGAGTTTCTCAAGCCCAATAGGTCCACCTAGCTCCATAAATGACTTGGCCTTACTCCCATTTTTTAGTTCAATCAGGCCCAAATACATGAATTTGAACCTAAACTTTCACATAACTCAAGCCCACATTTTTAGCTAACCACAGGCACATACTATACCCATTTAGAGTCTCCAAGCCCACGACCAACACTTAACAAAATCTTTCAACTAACTCAAAGAGTGTTTGCGCTAGCTAATCTAAATTGCAGCCCATTTGGACATTATTTGGCCCATCTAAAAATCACCCAATTAAGCCATTTCGATTAAACTTAAATATTAGGCATTTCCAATTAAGTGTACATGTAACCCTAAACCTTAATTAAGGTATCTAATAAGGTTTAACATTTCACCAATTAAGTAATTAAGTTAATCAAGTGTCTTAGGTATTGTGCGTATGTCTTCAATGTTCGTGATGTGATATGAGTCTGATTTAAGTTCCATCTCTGTGCTAGGTTAATGGGGTGAGTTCATCGACATAGGACGCAAAGCATCACTTATTTAGTTTGTAGGAATATCCTTTGCTTCATCTCTGCTTGACTTCCTAAGTGTCGAGTTTAATTGTTTTAGATGTACGACGGTGCCAGTAGCATTTTATCGGATCTATCTAATGTTAGGTCATTTAGCCGTGTTTTTTGTAACTTGAATAAAACTTTATGGATGAGATCTCTTGATGGTTTTCGAAAGATAAGATCCCGAAGTCTAGTATACAACTCCCTACCCAAGCCCATTATATAGTATATGAGGGTTTACGATTTTATGAACATGAAAGATCTGTACGGGTAATATGAATAGTACCAGTACTTTCTCAAACCCTAAGATAGTGCGATGTATGAGGGTGCTATGTAATGCAACATATTTCTAGAATTTGTGGCACTAACTTAACTATTCCTTTTCCACGTGAGTACCATGGAGGCTATTATATGGAAGATGTGAAGGCGTAAGCTTTTCTCTATGAGTATGATTTTTATCGTGCTAGTGTGTCTACCCTTTTAAATAAGTTTTCCTTGCTTACAGTCTATGTGAGGCTTTTTGAAGTTCTTCTAAGTTTTTGTAGGTAATGGAATACACATTTACCAGAATTATTTTACCAATAGTTATTTCGGTCTAGTAATCAAATTATTGATATTTTTCTCTATTTACACGTAGGTGAGGTGCCTTTGGCGGTGGCCGGCTTAGGTGCACATATTGGAAGGTGCAGTGGTGGTAGCGGGGATCTTGTATGCTGTGTAATGTATTGAACAATGTTTTTGTGTGGATGACTATATTATTTTAGCAGGCATGTGCCCTAAATTCTATGAACCATGTATGATAGATTGGGTTTTATGATATGTTGATTGTGCACGTGTAGTTTTTATTTAGTTTATTTTAATATTAGTTTATTGTAGAGCTAATAAATTTTAGGGCTAAGGCTTACCATTGTTTGTAGAGTGTATAATGCCCCAAAGTCCCAGAATATGATAAGGAGCAAATTCTGGTATACAAAACTTATTTGGTTGCAGATGCATGTGTGAGTAGAGGATCGTGGGTAGGAGCATACAAGTCCTAGCACGTGAAGATAACCTACGTCAAAACTGGGTATTAGGGTATGATGCCCTAGCATCCGATGATATATCTGTGTGTAACTTTACTTTCGAGGTATATGGAGCAGGTAACCACAACCCAGTATTTAATTTACCGCACTCATCTGCATTAATAAATAAAGTTACCTAATCCAATCACTGAAATTAAGAATAAGAACTAGATCATGTCATAGCATCCAACCTCTTAGCTACATTAGGGGTGTTCCCTACGTGTACCTCAGAGCGATCATCGCACTTATAAAGTTACCGTCTTAATCACAGGTGAGATACTTCCTCTGCTGTGGCTCAGAGTGCTCATATAAGATCTTTTAAGTGTAAGTTACATCCTACATAGTATGACTTTGTACGTATTTTATGAACCCAATATGGTGTCGTTTTAAGTCTCATGGAGGGTTGTGGTCCGCTTCCGTAAAGTGTGTATGCAATAGTCCAATGGCAACTTTTCAAATTATAATATCACAATTTGGTCCATCTTTTCCTGCCAAATTGGTGTATTATAATTTAGGTTTTGTACAATGATCGTGATTTCGTGATCATGATTTCGTCATGTGAGGGCAAGGCCAATAGTATTTCATTTTCTTGGGTGAAGAGTTTGGTGATGGATGTAGATTGATGTCTATTTTGTGTTGTCATAGTTTCTCTCCGATAATCTGGAAGGATTTTGGCTACTTGAGGTGGGTTGATTTTTTTATTCCCCAACAATTTGAATGTGAAGTTTCCTCCTCTTTTGATTGACTTTGTTGTGGAAGAATTTCGTGTTTCAGTCACTAACTTTTATACAGTAGTCTCTAGCTTTCTCTTTCTAGAGGACTTCTTGTTTGATAACATTCTCGAGGATGAAGGAGGCATTTTGTGTTGAATTGCATGCTGGTACTGAGCCGTACTCCTTTGCCATCTCAACATGAAGCAGATTGATTTGGGAGTCAAGGTCCCTATATATGCTATTATGCCATTTGAAAAGGGTGTTTTAGTGTCTTAGACTACCATAGAAGTAGCCGAATATCTTAATCCTATCATATCTAACTTTGGCATCAACTAACTTGCCATTGGGAAGAATTTTTTGTGTCCTCATCGATAGGGGTTGGGCTGTGTGTTTGAGGAGATATCCCTTCGCTTCATCACATGAGAAGAAGAGATGTTTCCTGTCTTGAATGGGGTTTAGCCCAATGGTTTACAGAAGTTCTACTTGTTAGGTACCCATGCTTTGGTACTACTGTTGGGCCCTTTGGACCCAAAACCAAGCTCTGGGCCCCCAAAAGAAGACTTACAATAGGTGTCACAGGTCTCTCTTAATCCAAAAGTTAACTTAAGAAATAAGGCTTTCCCATTAGCTTATATACAAGACACTAACACCTTCTACAACCGATGTGGGATAAACCCAACAACTCCTCTTTATACATCGGGCATCTCCGAAACAATCATCGTCTGGCAATCTCATTTTTCATCAAATGGCACCCACCCCTCTAGCTACCCCGAAATAATCATCATCTGGTAATCTCACTTTTCATTAGACGGCACCCACCTGGTAAACTCCCCTTAAATCATCAGGTGGAACCCATGAAAGAAACATCCACAATAAGTGTAGGCAAACACATCTCCCAAGATTGCAACGTTGGCTCTGATACCACTTGTTAGGTACCCCTGGGCTCTGGTACCACTGTTAGGCTTTTTGGACCCAAACCAAACTCTGGGCCCCTAAAACAAGACTTTCTCATTAGCCTATATACAAGACATCAATGCTTTCTACGACTGATGTGGGATAAACCCAACACTACTACCATGGTTGGTGTGAGGAATCCTAGGCTACAATTGAATATGGTGGTCTAGATACAATATTCTTTAGGTTCAATATGAGCATCACCTACCGTGTCCCAAACTTTAAAGACAAGCAGAGAGTTGTAAAGGATGATTGGCTATTTGTATTTAGACCTTTCTGCATCCAGCACTGTTTTAAACTTGATGAGTATCTTGTATGTGTGGACAGTGGCTACCTTGGGGATGGTAAAAGCCTTTCCTAATGTATTTATTAAAGCATTCATGTTGCATGATGATGGTGGGAGAAGCTTTTCAATCAATAGTTTCTCCTACCTGTTGCTTTCTTCATTCCGGACTTCTACAGCAGCTTTGTTGAAGAAACAAGTGGTTGGGCGGACATTGCTCCTCATGCTCATGAGGTTGAATCTTTTCAGCATTTCTTCTAGCAGTTGTGTCATGCTCCGTTGGGGAGGAGGGCCTAGGAAGGGGGAAGAGCCCAAGGTTGATGCACTGTAGCCTAGTCCTAACCTAGTGAAGGAAAGAAGGTAAAAAAATGGGTGTTAATTAGATTTAAAAAGATGAGAAAATTTTGGGTTTCTGAGGCTTAATATATGTGTTAGGGTGTGGTGGAGAAGCATCATGCTTGTAGGACTTAGGAAGACGAATGTTTTTTTGCAATGGATGGTTATTTATGACTTTTGCTACTCAACGAATTAGACGAATTTTGGAATGAGGCTCATGAGAATTCAAAATTGTACAAGGACAAAATCAAGTTGTGGGGTGATAAACGATTTCTACATAGGTGTTTTGAACCGGGTCAGTAGTTTCTACCGTACAATTATAGGTTGAAGTTGTTCCCAAAGTAAGATGAGGTTTAGACGGCCTTGGCTTTTCAAAGTCATTGAAGTCATAGTTGGAAAAATCGGCTGATTCCACTAAGAATCAGCTGATTTAAATCGGCTCGGTTTGTGTCCGATTCAAAAAAGATGATGAATCGCCTATACCCAAAATCGGCTGATTTGGACCAATTCATGGCTGATTTAAATTGGCAAAAATCAATTTTTATAAGTACCCTAGTAATGGTAATTAATAAATCTATTAAGCATGGGTAAAAGTGGAATTTTTAAAAAACTAGATTGCTGAAGTTGGGCAGGACAGGTGGTGGTGGTGGCGGCAATCGGCTGTTGTGGCGACGTGGGCGGGTGGGGGGCCGCAACAAGGGGGCAGCGACGATAGGGCAGG
>JAVDBV010002675.1:0-15222 GCA_032619315.1 Piper longum
GGTAAGATTCACTAAAAATTTGAATTAAAAATATAATTCTTTTAAATTATAAGGTGGAGCTTACTTTAATTTCCATTTTTTTAACTATTATATATTTGATACATGGAAACTATATAAGTGCAACCTATATGCTAATGTTAAATTATGCTGTGTTGTAAATTGTTTGTTATATTTCTGATTTTTTCACAGGGAGATTAAATTTCATTTTTTGAGGTGCGAGGGAGGATATCTTATGATGGAGTTTGCTCTTTTTCTAATTATCGGAACATTGCTGTATAATAATAATAAAAAACATCTACAAAGGGAAGCATGTTGTCCCATAACTATTTTGAACTTGGGCTCAGCGAGTTTCAAGCAACCTCATCGATCGTGAATATTGTTAAATATACTATGTCTCAGTAAGAGTCTTTTTTTTAGTTGGTGTCAATTACTTGAGCCTAATTTTGAGAAAAAGTATGTATGTATGAATTTATCAATGGGTTAAGTTACTGTAATTTTTCTGATATGTGTATGTATGTATTTATCAATCGATTAAGTTACTATTGAATTGATATGTCTGAATTCACTAAGGCTTCATATACATTCAAGTCCCACTAAAGACATTCAACTACTCTAACATGCAATCTATACATTAAAAATTTTAATGTTGAATTCAATTTTTGAGAATATGGGAAGGTGATGGCAAACATCTCTTCTAATAGTAATCAAGTGATTACAAAGTCAACCAAATGTGATTGTGATAAGAATAAATTAATCAGAGGTTAGGTGGGGGAAGAGTTGTTACAAGGATTGGAGAAGATAAGACGTGGGGGAAGAAAAGAGAAGGCATTTTTATAAGGGAAGAAAAGTTGATGATCTTTCTATATGGGATTTTTTTTTCTGGAAAAAATAAATTCCATTTGATGTTATCTTTTAAAAAATTGCATTTTTGTAGCCATAGACATTGGGTGTAGGGAACTACAAGTAAGCATTGGAGATGCATGATGGGTTCATCATACACATTCTTTTATAGTTGAAAGATTAGTATAAAAAATTAGATTATGGACATTTTTATTAAGTTTCTTTTTTACAAATTTTAACGAGAATAATAATGGGTCTTTATAATAACTTTGAATAAAATGTAAAATTTGAATTCATGAATATTTTGTTTTATACTTCATATAATAAGAAAATTAAATGACAAATATTTTTCCATTAAAGGGGGTGCATTGATAAATTATATAAATTTAACTAATTAAGCTCAGAAATAAGCTAAAAATTTGAACAAAGAAAAACTTAACTCTAACTCGTCTGAGACTCACTTTTACGTGTCCGATTGGTAATCCTAGTGATTTTAATTCTTTATTTCTATTATATATAATAAAAATTATAATTTTTAATAATATTTTCAAAACTATTACCTAGAAATTGTCTTTAGCAATATTTTTCTGTTTATTTCATTGGGCACTACATTGTTCGTTAAAAATAGATTTTTGCACACTGGCACGGACACGGTTCGGATCCATACTATTTACCCGTTACATACCCGTTTAGAAGGACCACCACCCTTTTTCAATGGTCAGCCGCCCCGGCCAGCCAGCAAGTCCACCGCCGCCGACGCTTCTTCCCGCCGGCAGCCGCCGAAGGCCTACCACTCACCGGCGCTCTGGCCGTCCGCCGCGGCCTCCAAAGACTTCGACTTTGCACTGCGGCCGACGGTTTCTTTCCCTTGCAGACGTTACGATTCCCGGCAGAAAGACTCCATTTTTTTTCCTGACCTCATTTGCGGGGATCTCCTCCTGCATTTGCTGCATTTTTTTTGGTTAGCTTCACTCACATTCAGATCTGGGTTTGGTTTCTTTTAGTGAGCATTTGAATTTGTGAGCAGTGAAAAAATGGAGCTGTTTTTTTCTTCTTTTTTTTCTCTTTTTTTTAGCTGTTGTTGATCATATCTGTGAGCAGAATGGCGATGTTGTTGATCATATTTATCTTCCTCAATGTGGAATTATTGTGAATTTTTGTGTTGAAAAAACATGTTACTTTCGTTTTCTTGAATAGTGTTTTCTTTAAAAAAAATTGCTGGTTTTATATGTATATGTATATGTCTGATATAAATATTTAGTTGATTGACTCTTATTATATTGACTGCCTCAATGTGAAAATATTGTGAATTTTTCTAGTTAACAAAGATGTTATTTTCGTTTTCTTGAATGGTTTTTGGATAATATGCCGGTTTTTTGTATGTATACGTGTGATCTAAATACTTGGTTGATTGATCCTCATCATATTGGCTGCTTCAATGTGAAAACAATCCGAATTTTTGCGTATAGAAAGATGCATTTGTCTTTCATATTATATACTGGTTGTGTGTGTGTCTGGTTGATTAATTGGCTGTATCATCTAACATGTCAGTTCTACTTGAAATCTAGCATAAAAAGATGTTCTTGTCATATATTTTTAATATTTTTATTTCATGCTATATGCTCATTTGTCTATGTGTATATGCCATCTGAGTATTTGTTGATATGACTTTATCCTATGGAATTTCATTTTGTTTTTTGGCTTTGTATGCTGTTATTGATCATATTTTTCTGCCTCAGTGTGAAAATGCTGGGAACTTTGTGGGGAAAAATATTTTCATTTTCATTTTTTTTAGTGGTGCTTCGTTTCATTTGTTGGTTTAATGTATGTATATGTGTGATCTAAATGTTTGATTGATTGAATCTCATTTATACTTTGTTTTGATTGTCTGTGTAGATCGTATATAGTCCCCTTAATGTGAAAATATTGTGCATTTGTGGATATTGACAGGCATCTTTTTATTAATTTTCGATTTGTGTATGATATTGTTTGCAGATTTTTTTGTATGTGTTTCAGTATGTGATTTGAATTTTTGTTTGATTAGCTATATCATCTAGGGATGTTGTTTCTACTTGAGATCTGGCATATCGATATTGCTTTCCATTTTTATTAAGTGGTCTTTCCTATTACATGCTGGCTTTGTAAATGCATGAGTGATTTAACTTTTTGGATGATTGGCTGTGTCATCGTGAATCTTATTTCTACCTGAAATCTTGCATAAAATGATGTTTTGTTTTTAAAATGTGGTCTTTTTTTAAATATTATGTAATGCTTTTGTATCTTATATGGTGATCAAGTATTTGGTTGAGTAACTTTATCATGTAGATTCTCATCTTTCATTGCAAATCCTGTTGCCTGATTTTGACACCCCTCCATGAAATTCTCAGATATTGAATGGTATGGGTGGAAGAGAGATGTAACAGTGCATTTCAGAGTATTAGAAGCTTTAAAAATGATTGGAAGAAAGAACATTGGACAAGCTTCTTCCCTCATTTTGGTTCTTCTCACTCTAGTAGTCTTCATTGTCACATACAACCTAATTTCTTTCATCTTCCATGGCATAAACCTCATGCCAGAGAAGGATTCTCTGGATCGCAGTTTATTGTCTGATCCTGTAGTTGGTATGCCTAGAAATGTAATGGAAAATGTTGGTGCTAAAAAGCTTTTTCACGTGGCACTAACTTCTACTGACGCTCCATATAGTAAGTGGCAATGCCGTATAATGTATTACTGGTATAAAAAGGTCAGCGATATGCCAGGGTCAGAGATGGGTGGTTTCACGAGGGTGTTACATTCTGGAAATCCAGATGATTTGATGGAGGAGATCCCTACTTTTGTTGTGGATCCTCTTCCATCAGGCCTTGATCGGGTTAGAATTCTATCTTTTCTTGCTGTAACTCTTAATTTTTAGTCCCTCATTTTTGTAGTTGAAATGTTTCCAGATCTTTATGTTTTGAAACATGAGCTTTAGTTGAAATACAAACAATGTGGCAGCATGTTCATTTTATGCCTTTTCAACTTAAAGATCACTGGGTGCGGATTTATTATGATGAAATTTTTATCTTCCATCACCTTTCCTATCTGTTAACATGGTCGGTATTTTTACACATGGAATGCTTTGGCTTTTTAAAATACTGAACATGTTGGAATGACCAGTGTCAGGAAAAAAATCATTTTAATATTTGGATTATCCAAACCATCTGAAAAGTGGAGGGTTTTGGTCACATTGAACTGTCAATCATTTTTTCTAATTCTGTATTGGATCTTAAATGACTTCAGTTTTCGTACATTTAAATGAAAGGTGAATTATCATTGTTTCCTACTTAAAACCTATCAATTTAGAAGTACTTGTGTGTGGATACTTGTACACATAACTGATCCACTTTATATTTATTTTGGCTTTCAGGGTTACATTGTCTTAAATAGACCATGGGCCTTTGTACAATGGCTTGAGAATGCTACAATTGAGGAGGAGTATGTTTGGACATAATTATTTCTGCTTTAGTATTACATTCTGAAATGGACCATGGATATTTGTTTGATTTCGGATTCTTTCTTATTCCTTTGAAGTGTTCACTGCGGGTGTTTGATAACCATTACAGGTATATTCTTATGGCAGAGCCAGATCATATTTTTGTTAATCCTTTACCCAATTTAGCTCGCGAAGATTATCCTGTGGCATTTCCTTTCTTCTATATAAAACCTTCTGAGAACGAGAAGATTATAAGGAAATTTTACCCAGAAGAGATGGGTCCTGTAGCTAACATTGACCCCATTGGGAATTCTCCCGTAATCATCAAAAAGGTTGCGTTTTACTTGAATATGATTTCTTAAATTTTTCTCGCACTTAATTTTCTCTGGGTCACTTGTTTGAATAAATTGTCGTACTCATAATTTGCTATCATAATTTATTCAGTTACACCCTTGAAAATGTGCTTTTACATCATATTTGGTTAATCATTTATGCTTATGAAGATTTCTATGATGCCTTTGATGTTTTCTTGTAATGCTCTTTCATAATTGAACCACCTTCCAGGCCCAGCTGGAGAAGATTGCACCTACCTGGATGAATATTTCATTAAAGATGAAAGATGACCCAGAAACTGACAAGGCTTTTGGATGGGTGCTGGAGATGTAAGCATCCATATTCTGCTTCCTTAAAGCTGAACTTTGTTTAATAGCATATGTGTAAACTGTGCAAATTTGTGAAATCAGGTATGCATATGCCGTTGCATCTGCACTGCACAAAGTGCAGCACATTCTTCGGAAGGATTTTATGATACAGGTGAACTATACCAATATAAATGATAATTTTCTTAACGCTTTTTAATGTGAATCCAGACTGATTCATGCATCTCTAAATCTGAATTCCAGCCCCCTTGGGATCTTGAAGTTGGGAAGTCATTCATTATCCATTTCACTTATGGATGTGACTATTCATTGAAGGTAATTTTGAATATTGATGTTCATGAGCAAAAGTTATTGATGATTTTTTGATGTGACCATGAGTCACGGTAATTTTTAGTGTTTCTATTTTCTTCTAAATGAGTTGGATGCTTCTTTAGGGTGAGCTAACTTATGGAAAAATTGGGGATTGGCGATTTGATAAGAGATCATATCTTCGAGGCCCTCCTCCAAAGAACCTCCCCTTGCCTCCACCTGGAGTTCCAGAAAGTGTGGTATGTATATGTATCATACTTTTCTGAGACTTGGCTTAAGACATATGATGCATGGTTCCTTTCTTTTTAATTTCATCTTTATCTGGATGAAAGCATGACTAAAAGTTTGTGTGCGGTGTTGCATGTGGCTCTCGTATTATATGTTTGTTGCTGTCTTACAATGCTGCATCTTTTTGAATATATCTTAGGTCAATGTTTAAGATTGGCTAATTTATAAGCTGACCTTCTGTTCTGGTCTATTTTATTAGGTGACATTGGTGAAGAAGGTTAATGAGGCCACAGCCAACATCCCCAATTGGGGCAGTGAACCTTAGGTTGAGAAAAAAAAAAACTCCCTGGTAACTTTTGGAAACTTAAAAAAACAGGATTTACAATATTTTGTATACAACTGCAGCTTGAATATCAAATCAGTATAAAGGATGGTAAAGAAAATTCAAATTATTACTTTTTTGGTCATTTGTGTTGTCATCAAATAATGTCCTTTACATCGAAAGAAAATTATGATGCCATATTCTATCACAAGCAATCTTTTTATTGAGTCTTTTGTGTGTACCCTTTTCTGATGTGTATCAAGGTTTTTTTTAATCTGTGAGTTTTAGGCATTAAGGGTTGGTGGTTGAATGTCTGCATTTTATTTTGTAAATCAATGTGTAATATTTGTCAAAGAATATTATTGGTGACAAATTATATTTATTTATTAATTCAATGTGAAACGTAGAGAATATTTTTGGTTCTCTTTGCACGGCTTGGAAATTTGTTATAAGTCTGTGTTTGATTCAATTAGTTTCGAGCCAAATCAAGCCCTATAAGCTTTTTCAATTCAAGAAAAGTTGCAATAGAAAATTTTGTCAAGGTTTTTGAACATTATTTTTACCATTTAATATTTTGTCAATATCATGCTAAATGCATTTTTTAATTGCTATCCTCACAATTATTTTATTTTCCAACAAATATATTCGGAACAAGGCAGTAAAACACCCTATAAGTTTTTTCGATTAAAAAAACCAGTAGTGAATTGTGGAATTTTATGAAAGACTAAATGATACAATAACCATTAATATAAATTGAATAACTATCTAATACGTAACTATAATATGGGAAAGATTTTTTTTTGTTCGGAGATTTGCTCTAAATGGATAATTCTTGTCTTTAAGCAGATGCCATTATTGTGAAAAAAGTGCTCGTACGGGTGTGCCCTTTGTTTTTAATCGAAAAATTACTTTTGAGAAGTGGCATTAGATTTGTTTTTTTATAGAAGAATACACTTAGATTGGATTAACTTCTCGAAGGGGTACTAAACGAGCGAATGAGGTCACATCGAATAGTTCAAAGTTCGTTCGAACTTGATTTAAAATTGAATAAGTTTTGAACTTGACTGAAATATTTTTTATGTGTTCTAATTCGACTCGAATTTGAATAAATTTAAACTGTTTAATTTTTTCGAGTTTGAATTTAGTTCATTTGTAAATTCGAAACCGACTCGATTAAAAATTATAACTCAATTAAAAATATATAATTTGACTTATTAAAATACCTTCAGTGTGTACGAGTGAAAATTGGAATGAAAGACTTTATTTAGAGATAAGAAGGGTGTGGTTAATTACTAAGATACCCATAGGTCCTTCCTTGGCTGGTATTAAAATACATCCGTTTGGAAGACTTTTCCTTTGTTCTTTTTTTCTCCTGCTAATAATGTTATTCGATTTTTCCAACAATTTTTTTTTCTTTATTTTCCACGACCCAAAAGGCGCCTCCTCACCTGAGATCCGGCGAACCATTCTCAGGCGGTGGGCTCCACTGACAAAAATTCTCATGGCGTGTACTTCTTCTCATTTCATGCACTGTGGGTCCCACGTTCTAGTTATCGTGATCGAACGGTAAGGTACAACATGGAGGATGTGTGAGACGCGTGGGGTCCAACCTTCATCATGCTCCAAGTCGTGGGTCCCACTTTTGTTGGCATCAGTAATTCTGTGCTCAGCCTCATTACACATGGGCAACTTCTTTTGCGCGAAAATGTGGTTCCAACCTCCGACCACAATATTTCTCATATAATCATTGGCAGGCCATTCTCCAAATATAATTTGAAATTAAACACCTACCCCGTATTAAAGCTTACCATATTGACCTTTTTAATTGGTAACCCACAGTTTTTTAATGTTAAAATTTCAAAACCCCCTTTTTTTAAAGAAAAATTGCAACATTTAAACAGATAATCAAATAAATAATGATTACAAAAAATATTTTCAATGTCTAATAAAATATTTTGTTTATAATTTTAGAATCCGGCAAACTCGACACATTAAACCAAATATTTCATTTACAGCATAAATTAATCCTGTTGACATTATACAACATGACAAATAAAACTTTGCCAGATATAGCTTTCGTGGACATAAATACCCATCAATTTACAAATAATAGTGCCCTGCCCAACAAGATTTAGGGTGAGAAGCAAATAGGGGTGTAAATAAGTCAAGTTGGCTCCTAACTTTTTACGTTCAGCCCAGTTCGGCTTGAATTCGTACTCATTAATTTATGCTCGAAAAAATATTCGACTCAAAATAAATAACTCCTTGAGCAACAGAACAGAGCTTGATGTAAAAAGTGTTTAGCTCTACTTGGCTTAAAACTCGAACTAGATATATTTAAATTCGAAAAAGACTCGACTCGTCAATACTATTAAGGTTACATTGAATTTTTATAGTACTGAAAATTTTTTTTGATCATATGTAAATTGAGTACCGGCCAAGTACAAATAATCACTCGACTCAAGTTCAACTCAAAAATATAGTGAACCAAATACAAAGTAAGCTCAAACACTATAAATTTTAGATATTTTGGACGAGTTTGATTCGACCCATAATATATCAAAGCTCGTAAAACACTTAAACAAGCTCAAATATATTTGTCAAAAATCAAGTCGAATTCAAAGACTTTTATATTCAGCTCGGCTCAACTCATTTACACTTTTAGAATCAAGAGGCATTTATGTCCAATAAACTAGATTGGGCCAAAAATCAACCCCAGTATTTTAAATGTGATAATTTAAGAATCTCAAATGTTGTAATGAACAAGGTAGATACAACTTAAATGCGTTGGTTTGGAGGAATATTGCAGGAGTGAGAAATGTATCTGTGACCCGATTGGAATGCAACATGTATCTGTTCAAGGTGAAGGGGCCATTGACCCCTCCAAGCTGCTCTCAAGCATTGAAGTACTCCTATCTGTGCACCAGCTGCCGGTTCCTTCTCACCACCGGACAGCAGCGGAGGCCAAAGCAGGCCATTGAGCGACGCCGAGACTAAGGTTGAGGTCGAAGAAAGCGAAGGTCGAGAAGATCGATGCAGAAGGCAAGGGAGTGGATGACACAGAGCAAGCAGCAATTCATAGCAATGGATCAAGTGTTTGTTAGTTTTTTATCCCTTATTCTGGCAGTGGAATGTTGAACTAGGTTGGATGAATAGTATTCAAAACTGGCTACAAAGGAATAATAAATGCTTATGAAATACTTGTTAACATAATGTTTGCAACACTTGTTTTCAGATTAAAGAATTGGCTGCTGTTAAAAAGCAATCCTAATTTTAGTATTTCATACAAATATGAAGAGTTTCTCATAATAATAAATAATACAATAAGGGTTCATGTATAATTTAGAATGTTCCGAAGGGTACAAAGTTCATATATAGTCATTGGTTTTCACGCTTAGCTGAGACTCGTGAGTTATTATATATACAATTAACAAGGATTTGTTTTTGCCAAGTGTATTGTCAGGGAGCACCTTCTCGCAGCACATGGCAAAAGCTTATTCGTTTATTGTAAAGTGCATTTAATATATATTGATTGGTTTGTTTTAAAGTATATTTAATATATTTATTTACTCCTTCGGTTTTATGTGCAACTGACATAATATAGAAAAAAAAAGATTCTAAGTTGAGTTGCATTATTATCGTACTTCAAAATAACTTAGTGTTTTATACAAAAAATTATAACTTACAACGCAAATGATTGATAGTTCAACTTACAAGATTTACAAAATATGCAATCATGATGAGAACTAGTTCTCTCAGTAAATATTTACATGTGTGCCATTATGTAAGTAAGGCTTGAGAAGCTGGTGATGAGCCATTGGTATGAGAAGATGATCTCTTGGGATGTGATGGGGAGAAAAATGCCATACTAGGTTGTATGGCACAACCTTGAACACTTGTGGACGTACTAAGAACAACCCAACAGATGTGGAAAGCCCGGCCTATACTTGTTTCTTGCTTCCGATCATTCTCTAAGCTTCCAACACTCAGAAACCAGCAAAACCATTCAACGTCTGAGCATTTTATGGAATAAATAGAAGTTTTTCGTCCAAAAAAAACAAAAGCAGAGCACTTGATAGAACAGAACATTACCATTGCAATCAAGAAGGTAGTGTTGTTCGAGTTAGCTTAATGGTGGGCCAGCAATTTGGACACCGAAACCCATGTTGTTGACCATGATCCCTCAAACTCTGCATGGAGGCCACCTGCTGATGCAATGGGAGTGGAAAACACGGAAGCAGAAGACGAGCTTGGAGACGTCCAACCCTTATAAGAACTCGTCCTGGCACACCACACGTCACACCTCGCTTGCCTCCCCCTTCACCACCTCAATCGCAGCAATGTCGGCAAGCTTTGCAGTTTTGGGCGATGGGCACCCGTTCCACAACGTCGGCCACCACCTCCAACAAAGAGAGGCCCCAGCGGCGGGCCTCGGCGACCACACCGCCAAGAAACCTGGCAACTGCGCTGTGATCTGGTCCTGGGCATCGGCGAAGAGGTGGAGAGAGGCGGCCACGTGGAAAACCAGCTCTTCGAACTCGGACGGGTCGGGCGGGGATGGCGCACCCGGTGTTTGACGCCGGCGCCTCAGCAGCCATGTCCCTGGTCGTGATGGTTCGATAGTGATGGGGCGAGCGTCGTCGGCGGTGGGCACCGGCGGTCGGTGACCGGAGATGTGAACGGTGAGGGTGAGAGAATTAGTGCAAGCGAACGGTTTGTCTTCGTATTGGAAGCAAGAAATTGACAGCAGTTCTCTGGTCTTCCTAAATTTAATCCCCTTCTTGTCGATCAACTATATGAGGTGAAAAATGGTGCAAATTCCGAAAATAAAACATTTAGGCTCGCATATATAGATTGAAATCTATATATATATATATATATATTATCATGCGCTATTAGTATTTGACAACGCGTGTAGCACACTTAACCTGGGCCGCTTGATTTCAATCCAATGGCTCAAACACACCCTCCCACCCCCCGCGTCTTCCCGCCCACTAGCCCGACCACCACCCGCCCCCCGCCATGGCCCCCTTGCCGCCACCCGCCACAGTAGCCCTACCCGTCCCAAATCGTCGCGGCCACCCCGCCCGCCGCTCCTTACAACGAGCATGCCCGTTCGCACCTCCCCCCCGCCCGCTGTGGCAATGGGTCACAGTCGGGGAGGGGGGTTCTAAAACCATGACTCAAGTTAGAGTTTTATAGTTTAAACCGATCGGTTTGACCGTTATTTTCATTCGGGTCAATTTCAAATGAGCCGAGGCCAGTCTTGTTTTATGAACTATGAGAGTCATGTGTGCTCGAGTATATGATGATGACGTCAATAAGACAGCAGCAGAATGAGTTAACAGAATATATGAGAGTATGCCAGATTTTTCATTATTTATTTTAATTAAATCGTAGAATTATTTTTAGACCAAATAACGTATTAGGACGTGTTACGGGTAGTTTGGGTGGGTTATTAGTTATAGAGCATGTCATTGATGTATATTATATTTTATGGGATTTATTTTCTTGTTCCCTAAATTTTTATAATTATTATGAGTTAGTCGAGTCAAATTTTATATTACGAGCCAACCATTCATTTTCTTAGACGACCATTTGTTTTTTTTAAACGACCATTCATTTATCTCACATGACCATTCATTTTTCTCACCCTGCCATCTATATATTTCACACTTGTCATTCAGCCACTATCATCCTTCTCACTCAACTTCCTTCTTCTTTTTCTTCCCTCTTCCCCATAATCTTCAATCGAGCTAGCACAACTTTATCGCTGTCGTCGTGTGATTGACGATTAGGTATTTAATTATTTAAAATTTATAATTATTAGCACAACATGCTAGGAACAATTAACTGTTGTGATAAATGCCTGATTGTGAATGAAGTGATGATTTGTATGATTTGATCGTCACTTAGTGATCTAATTAAGTAAATTAAATTTAATCATGTTAATTTATTGCAACGTAACTTAGAAAAATGTAATAAAATTGGAATCAAATAATAAAATTAGATGAATAGGATGAGATATTTTGATATTGATGATTGTTTGATTATTGTTAAATGATGATTGCATTATATGTGTGATATTAATGATGAGTTTGATGCATCATTCAGTTAGTGGGCGTTAGCTAGGAGCTCACCACCGCCTAGGCACGTGGACACGCTTGGAGCTTCTACCTGTTTGGGTCTTGGTAGAAGCTCCAAGCATGTCCTAAATGGACCTACAAGTATGTGTCCTAAAAGGAGTTTTTCGTATCTTAAAACAAGAAACGAGTCCTAAATGGACCTATCAAAAGCTCCAAACGTGTCCACGCGGCTAGGTGGTGAGTTCTTACTCCATACCTACACATCAAATCTAAAAGTTAACGCCCACTAACTGAATGATGCATCAAACTTACCATGAATATCATGCAATCACCATCTAACAATAATCAAACAATCATCAATATAAAAATATCTCATCCCATTCATCCCAATTTTATCCCATTCATCTCAATTTTATTACATTTTTCTAAGTTACATTGCAGTCAATTAACGTAATCAAATTTAATTTACTTAATTAGATCACTAAGTATTGATCGAATTATGCAAATCATCACTTCATTTACAATCAGACATTTGTCACAACAGTTAATCATTCCTAGCAAGTTGTGCTAATAATTATAAATTTTAAATAATTAAATACCTAATCGTCAGTCACACGATGACGGCGATAAAGTTGTGGCTGGCTCGAGTGAACATTATGGGGAAGAGGGAAGAATCTAATCGTGTCACACGGCGACGACAATCAAGTTGTGGCTGGCTCGAGTGAAGATTATGGGGAAGAGGGAAGAAAAAGAAGAAGAAGTTGAGTAAGAAGGATGATGGTGGCTGAATGATAGAAGTGTAGAATATATAGATACTATGGTGAGAAAAATGAATAGTCATTTAGAAAAACAAATGGTCGTCTACGAAAAATGAATGGTCGTCTAAGGAAAACAAATGGTCATCTAAGAAAACGAATGGTCTTCTAAGAAAAATGAGTAGTAATCTCGTAATTAAAACTTGATTTGACTCTGACTCGAGTAAAAAATAATACTAACTCATAATAATTCTAAAAAAAATCAGAAAATATAATACACATTAATGACATGCTCTATAACTAGTAACCCACCCAAATTACTTGTAACACGTTCTAATACATTATTCAGACTAAAAATAATTTTACAATTTAATTAAAATAAATAAAGAAAAATCTGGCATATTCTCATATATTCTGATAACATATTCTGCCGCTGTCTTACTAGTATTATCATCATATACTTGGGCACACATAACTCTCATGGTTCATAACACAAGATCGGCATCGGCTTGGTACGCACGTTTTGAAATTGACCCGACTAAAATAATAGTTGAATCGACCGGTTCAGACTATAAAACCCTAACTCGAATCACTTGTTTTACAGGCGGCGTCACTAACTTTTATTTTTCCTTGTTGCGGCTCGATCTAGCTGGTGGCGGCCAAATCTGGCCGAAACAGGGGGAAAAAAAGCCCGTATTTTTGCCGCGCTGCCCGATCCAGTGGCTCCCGGCATTGTACGACCACCCCGTAGTTGGATTTGGTTGAAGGGCGGCCAGATAAGGCTACTCGCAGTTAGCCTATCCACCTGCGGCATTTTTTTTTATTCTCTCAAAATATTAGATTTTGGTTGTCCTTAAAATCAGATGGCCCAGATTAAAGTTTAATTTTTTTTACATCAATGTAAATGTTTTTTAGATTTTAAAAAAGTTCATTAGTTTATTGATATTTTAAAATTATTTTTTATTACTATTATTTTGATAATTAAAATAAAATGGTTAAAAGTAAATAGATGGAGTTAAAATTAATAAATACCATTATTATTTATGTTTATATTTATTTATATAGATTTTGAGTAGTAGAACTCATTAAATTTCTTCAAATAAAAAGTGTATCATAGAAGTTATATAAGTTGTAGCTCATGTATATAATGCTTATTTTAAAAATATATAATAAAAAATACAAAATTTAAATTTTTCCTATATTTTATATCAAAATTTATTGAGAATATATGATATTTTTTGGTTGAATTATATTGAATATAGTGAAGCTATGGATTTGACAGATTTATATAGATTAAAAATGGTGCTAAATTAAAAAATAATGTTTTGATTTAAATTGAAATTTGATTCAAGATCAAGTCAAGCTAGCACGATCACACCTTCACTCATCTCAACTCAACCAAAGCTTTATATTGTATTTTATTAAATAAAATATTTATATGTTTTAATTAATTATTTACATAAAATAGAAAAAAAACTAGAATCAAGTTTTATGATGATTTTGCATAATAATGTAATAGTTTCATGTGTGAACAAACTATTTGATGCATAATTGATAGAAAGTAAAACTATTTAATTCTTTAAAAATTAATATTATCTTAAATTATATGAAGCAAAATATAGATAATAAAACTTGGAATTTTTTTGTTGATATATGACTCACTCGATGAGCACCTCTATTTATGTCAAATACTAATATGGTTTTTTCGACAAGTGTGTATGACCATATTGGTTTCATATTCGAATTGAATCCACCTCGAAATTGGAACAAGTTGAACTCTGATTGTATGTTCCACTAACAAGTTGGTTTGGGTTCAATTGAATTTTAAAACCATAAATAAAATTTTTTAGATTTAAAAAAAGAACATTTTTGTGATCAATATTTAATTAATATTGGTTAGAATAATTTTAAAGACAATGAAAATATTTTTTTGTGATTAATATATAATTAATATCAATTAAAATACTATATGTTTTAGTAAAATAGGAGTTTTTTACTAGGAAAGGGAAATAACTTTTGACATTACTAAGTAGTTAAAAAATCAGCCTAATTATTGAAAAATTGAAAATATAGAAATTATCTAAATACCCTTATTTAAAAAAAGTCGACCTTGCTAATTTATTTTATAAAATGTTATTGGGGTGGAGACCAGGATGGCTACAAATTGCTGGTGGTGTGCAAGTCTAACCGCTCCCAAGGCCTCTGGGTACTATCAATGAGATAACTAGATTTAAATAATTATCTTTAATAAAGAAATAAACTAGCAAAATAGGATTGAAAGAGAATTATGCTATTAACGTTTTAAAATAGGACAGTGCCATTAAAATTATCAGCTTTTAAAAAAAAGGTTAAAAATAGATTTGACTATTTTATTTCTATTTAATTCAAAATAGTAGGTAGAATGGTAAACCGGCCAACCTGCCCCAAACATAATGGCCATGGTTAGGGGTGAGCGTCGGACGGACAGACACCGGACAAGTTATTGTCCACGTCCGTCTGAAATTTAGTCGAACAAAATATGTCCGACCGAATGAATGTCTGACTTGTCCGT
>JAVDBV010002676.1:0-14379 GCA_032619315.1 Piper longum
CCTCTCGCCACCCCAGCCTTCCCGAGCCACCTTCCCGAATCGACTTAAATTAGCCGATTCATGGACTGGTTTTTACTATGACCAATTTGCATGCTTTTTTGAAGCGGAATCCTTCTAATCTGATTTAAATCGGCTGATTCCACTCGGAATCGACCGATTTTTACAACCATGCTCTGGGCCATTAACTAATGACCTTCTATAGTATTTTTGCTTAAGCCCAAGAGTCTGAGAACTAATGATTGGAGAACAACAATGTACGTTAAATATATTTGGTTTTAGCTGCATGTTGTGTTTTGAAGTAACATGGATTAGAAGAGCATGTGATTCAAGCCGTTAGAAGAATCCACATGAAGAACAAGTGTTTGGGCGTGAATCCTCACCACATGAAGATCGTCTTGTGTTAGTGTTTAATTGCTTTACGTGTGGGGTATAAAGAATAGTTAAGCATGACACTTGTGACTCTATCTTAGTGTGTCTAGCATCATGTAATAAGTTACCTAATTCAAAGATCAAACTAAGTATAAAAAAGACTCATGCATGAGATCAACATTCATGATATTATACATTCTCCGCACTCATTCTCTTAGTTATATGGAAGGTGTTACCTCCCTTATAGTTCGGAGCACTCGTGCTATGAGCCTATATGTTAAGAATCCTCATCATAGTATGAACGGTCAGCATACATTGATTAGAAGTCCTCTAAAGTTTTCTGTCTTAAATTTCCTCTCAAGGGTTAGAGATCTATTTCTACAATATTAATCATAATCAGTAATCCAAGAGACTAACTTTCAAGATTATAAAATCATAGTTCGTCTCCGAAAAGAATTGGGTGCTACACACTCCACGGCATAATGCACACTTGAGTTCGAATCTCAAATTTTAAACTCCGATTATATTATCTAAAGGATTTTGCATCAATAATAAGAAGCACAATATTTGCAAAATTCCGTGAAAATTTTGCATGTAGGAGCAGAACTTGTGCCCGCCAACAGTGGACATACATGGGGGATGCTAGAAATCGTGACCGTTGATGATCACCTGCGCGCCACTGCCTAGCGACCCCATGTCCGTCCGCTGTCGGTGGATGCAAAACCAGTCTTGCGTGTTGGTATTATTTGAAGTAGAGATACATTTCAACTAATATCATGAATTTCCCTGTTTAATTTCCATGACAGTTTCTATAAATAATTTTGCATATATGCATAACCTACCGTACACGTACTGACAAACAGAGTTCTTATAACATCAATCTAAAAAAGTCTTTTGTCTCAAATTTTGAGAATTCCATATTTCGCTAGGCCTTTCCACATCAGTAGTCTTAGAAGTTATTATTAAAAAAATACCAGTGATTATCAATAGTTTTTTAATATTACTAATTGCACACTAGTAATTGTTTTATTTGATATATGTATAACACTCTTACTATATATCATCGTTTTATTTAATATTAGTCAGAATGATTTATCAATCTTCCATGTTAGCCAGCTTTGATTTTATCGCCGACAAATACATCAAGAGAAGTAGATGTTCGGAAGAAACAAAAAATAAATCTATCTTTGGAGCTGTCACTTATAAACTCTTGGGCATGAGTGGGAAAACACAAGACACAAATCACTGGCGGCCATGGTTTTAAGATTATTTTGTAGAGGATCAGCACGTCTGTTTACGCATATACATGCAGAGTTGTTCAATACAAGGATCTGGCGCCATCTTACGCAAGCCATGACGTCTTCACTAGAGACTTTGTCTCAAGAGTACTGACCCAGAAACTTCTCCAGGCTACAAGGGCTTCAATCATTCACACCGTAGCTATAAATAAAACATGGGTATTTCTTCAACTGCTGTATCCCTCCCCGCCAGTGCCGGGCAATTTGCTACTTGGCTACAGGCATGGCCGACCAAGTCACTCTTTTGGATTTCTGGCCGAGCCCATTTGGTATAAGGGCGAGGATTGCCTTGGCAGAGAAAGGGGTGGAGTATGAATACAAGGAGGAGAGCTTGGGCGATAAGAGCCCTTTGCTACTGCAAATGAACCCTGTTCACAAGAAGATCCCTGTTCTGATCCACAATGGGAAGCCAGTTTGTGAGTCACTCATCATTCTCCAATATATTGAAGAAGCTTGGCCAGACAAAGCCCCTCGTCTCTTGCCCTCTGATCCCTATGCCAGAGCCAAGGCCAGGTTCTGGGCAGATTTCGTGGACAAAAAGGTCTGTCGTCATGTGTTAATCTAGTCTCATTACATCTTCAAAACTATGTATGTGATTGATAGTACATATAATGCATGCAGATATATGATAGTGGGTCTAAGTTATGGAGGACAAAGGGAGAGGAGCTGGAAGGCGCGAAAAAGGAAATGTTGGAGAACTTGAAGCTGTTGGAAGAGGAGCTGGGGGACAAGCCCTTCTTCGGAGGGGATGAGTTTGGCTATGTCGACGTCGCCTTTGTTGCCTTCTCTTGCTGGTTCTACTCTTATGAGATCTTTGGCAACTTTAGCATCGATGTGGAGTGCCCCCAGTTGGGAGCTTGGGTGAAGAGGTGCAAGGAGAAGAAGAGTGTCTCTGAGTCTCTTCCTGACCCACACAAAATTCACGAGTTTGTGGGTCACTTGAAGAAGAGGTTCGGAATTGAGTAAAGAAAGTTGGGATCAATACAGATATGCATTTCTTGTTGTTCCTGTGCGAATCTACTCCACAAGTTTGAAGATATTAATAATGTCAACTTGGAGAAAAATCGACTTTGTTTTTCTCTAAGTATGGTTTGATTATAAGGTGTAGAGTTGTCTGGAACATTTGATTGTTGGGTGTGCAACTTTAAATAAAAGGAATGAGTGAATCTTGTTTTTCTTCCGTCTGAAAGTCTTGGTACCATATTATTCTTTACCAGGGAATGGAAAGCTACAGAAGATATTTTGCACAAAACCAAAACCAAAATGATCCACACAAACAGTTGTACAGAAATAGACGTGCACTTGGAAGTAAGAAGGACAGGGATAAGTTTAAGATGTGAAGAGACCGACAAAAAAGAATCCGTAGTTGAGCTTCTTTCTGGACTTGTCGATTTATCATTGCCATCGTATGAATATGTGTGACCTTTGTTAGGCCACGTTAACTAATCAAACAAAGATGCCTCACCACAAAGAATTGGGCAAAATGTCACTCCATTTTTATACTAGTGTTTTGACTTTGTTAATCCATAATACAGTTGTTGTATGCGTAATGCGTCTCATCTTCACATAAAAAAAATTGTATTTTATTTTATTTTTCCACGCCATAAAGGAAGAACGCCCTCTTAAATCAAGAACATGTATTGCTTGATATGTTTTAAAAATAAAAAAATGGTTTTTTCCCCGTCATTTATTATAAATTATAAATGTGGGAAAAAATACTACTTTTCACTATTACTTTTTTCACTATTCTCAAAATTATAGAAGAAATAAATAATATTATCTTTATAAATTGATTTTTTTTACTTTAAAATTTTGAAAAAGATTTTCTGCCACCTTACGTTTTTTCCGTGATTTTATAATATATTTTCTTTTTATTTATTAACACGTCGGAAAATTTAACTATTTTACAACATCGCTGGGTCCATTCGGCACGATCTGAAGTGGGCCCCACAAGGGCACGGCCATGCATGCACTGGGGAACATGAAAAAAAAAAATTAAAATTATCTTTAAAAACCTTTTAGTCACCTTATTTAATTTTTTCCGCGATCTTACCTTATTTTTAAATATATTTTAAATTTATTAAACCGTGGGAAAAACTTAAAATTTTTATAGTGACCGGCACTCGGGGATCTTGAGTGGGTCCCACGTGGTTGCTCCCATGCATGCACCGACCTCTTGCCGACTGGGAGACTTAATGCTCTTCACCATGAGCCCATGCCTATTCATTAACTCATTGCACCGAGCATTGAAGGAAGGCAACTCCGGTCTGTGTATATGAGGATGTTCCTCTGTTCCTCCATAATATTATTATTATTGTTTAGCCTCCCATAAATCGACCAACCTGCTAACAACGAGAAAGAGACTCCTAACAAGTGAATTAGGACCATTTCCTAGGAAGATGCCAACTATAGTTGACTATGAAGTTATAAGTCATTGAGCGCCATATATATATAATATATATATATATGTACATATTCATAGAAGGAGAGCATGGCTACAACAGTTAGTAAGCTTGTGTGTTATTGGTCACAGTTTTGATCCTTCTTGTTCTCTCTTCTTTTTTGAGAAGTAGTTCTTGGTCAGATGGAAGTCTGTCTGTTTTTCTACTCATCATCATAATTTGATATTCATTCACAACAGCTTTGGTTTGGTACCACGAAAGATAACCAGCTTTTATCTATCATGTAATGGTGAGAAGGGATTAGCAGACCACTCGTCAAACAATGACTATGAATTGTCACTTTACAACTAATAGGAATGTGGTGGAAAAATCAAGACAGCCAGTACTTCAGCTCCCCCCTGCTTTAGAGCAGGAAAGGTTATTGGAGTATGCAAATAGCTTCTTCTAGAAATGAAATTGTTATGATTGAATTCTTTGATCTGCAGTTTTTTTTTTTTTTTTGCTTACTTGGTTGAACATTCAGATCACCAGAACCTGAGATAGAGGAGCTCATATGGAGAAATGGGCAGGTGATTCTCAGCAGCCAAAGCCATAAAATAGAACAAAACAGCCTTCAAGGAGAGGCAGCCTTGTGGTTCCATCACCCTACTAAGGAAACTGCAGAGAAGGAAGTCCCCTACTTTCGTGATATTCCCTCTGTAGAATCAGTTACAATGGAAACAGCCAATTTGAACAAGGGCAAGGTCTTGAATTTTTCAATCTTCTCGGCCGAGAGAATAGGGTGCAAAACTGGAGGGATTGCGAGGAAGAAGGATGAGAAAGAGGCATCAGTGGTGACTCCGGGATCCAGCCATTGTGGAAGCAACCAAGGTCACAAGGAGGCCAACCATTATAGTAGAGTTTCAGGAGTGTTTGCAAGGCCAGTTAATATTGATGCGCATAACAAGGTTCCTCTGATTGAGAAAGGGAAGAACGACACTATTGAGACCACTGTCACTTCCTCTTGCGGAGGGTCTTGTGGGAGCTTGGCCAGAACAAGCAAGCAAACAAGCATAAAGCAAAGTCATAAAAGAAAGGAAAGGAATGCAGATAAATTTGGATGCCATAGTGAGGTTAGCAAGCATACTATTTCTTCCTTCCCATTACTATATTTGCATGCTATAGTGACAAATTTCTATTGGGGTGTGTGGATGATGTTGATGCAATTGTGTAGGATGCAAAATATGAACTTACACAAGGAAGCAAACCCACTACAAGATCAACATCTGGGAGAAGAAGCCGAGCTGCTGATGTTCACAATCTATCAGAGAGAGTAAGCACACCACTTAACAATTCATCCATCTTTTGCTATGATAATTAAAGGAAAGAAATTTGTTCCTATACAGAGGCGGAGAGATCGTATTAACAGAAAGATGCTTGCACTACAAGAACTCATACCTCATTGTACCAAGGTTTATATTTGCTACCATGTATGCTTCATTTCAGATTTAAGCCACACCAGAAACTTGAATCATGTGTTTGGTTCGATTGTGCAGACAGACAAAGCATCGATGCTTGATGAGGCAATCGAATACTTAAAATCGCTACAGTTGCAAGTTCAGGTAGTGAAATCAAATCTCCAGCTTGATCCAAGTATTGCTGAACATATACTGTCTTGTGAAAAACTGCATATTTTATCCTCTTGTTCATGTTACAGACTATGTGGATGGGAAGTGGCTTTGCACCTGGGATGTACTCTGGTCTTGAGCACCTCATGCCCAGGATGGGAATGGCTATGAACAATGGTCAGCTGCAGATGCCAAGAGTTCCAATGGTGGATCTTTCAACTATGTGGAAGCCGCCTGTTACGAATTCCTTTAATGTACAGCACCAAATGCAGAATATGTCTGAAGCATTTGCTGGGTACATTGGATTCCAATCAATCCATTGGGACAGGTATGCCTTCCGTACTTTCCCTCTGAATTTGCAGTGTCCGTAATGAATTCTGATTGTTGTTTGGATCATTTTGGCTGGCTGTGAATTTGTTTCCTTGTGCATCTCAGCCAGGGCAGGCTTCTCAGAGGCTAGCTGCTCCAAGCAGAATAAATGTTCAATATGATAAAGGTCTGTTTCAAATTCTTTCTGAGCTGCAAATACTAGCTTTTCTCCTTCCTCAAATCTAAATTAGATACTCGAAGATGCTCAATAGTAGATAAAGAAAAAAACCATTCAGCATTGAATTAATTTATGCTTGACTTTGACAGTGTCAATGAGTAATTTCTGCAGTAAAAAGTTTCTTTTCAAATATTTTCTATATCATAAGAGGCTGAAAATTCAAGAAGCATGATTATACTCTGTTTATTGAATTTATCAAAACTTGTTATCAAATTGACCCATCTGCTTTATCAATGTTTACAGGTTAGCGTGGAAGCTATAAATCGCCGTCTTCCAGATTGTCATGCAGGGAACAATTTTTTCCCATTGGAAACTAGTGCAATTTCATTATTATGAGTGAAGTTTGTTTATTTCTTCTAGAGATGGAACAAATATAAGCTCTATGCATCAATTTTATCATAATTTGTTGCCATAAATTACATTCATCTCTGTTCTGTTTTCTCTTGTTTACAATCTTCATCTGATAATGTGAAGATTTTATTTTCATTTCCCTCTCATAAATTCCCTGCCTTCCAGTGTATGAATCTGTCCTATGAAATGTCTATCATTGGACCATTTGAAATATACATGGCTTACGGGCTTAGAAAGATTCTTCTCTTTAGGAAATTTCCTCATATTTCCAGGACTTGAATCTAGACATGCTGCCAGATTCCTTGATTTTCTAACTTTAAGAAATATAACAAAAAGGTTTCTGAGAATTTTTCGATGCATCTTCTCTACTCAGATGCCAGAAATGTTTATAATTTGATAGAAGAAAGAAAGCCCATATTCATATACCTCAAATACTAAACCACGGACAGATCGCCAAAAAGACGGCTCAACGTCCATCGATGGAGGGCTCTCGGTCGATCTGCAATACACACTGCTCCATGTTAAAATCTAAAAAGAATGCAAGCTTCAAGTGTTAAAATCTAAGATCATAATTCACTTAATGGTTCTTGTTAACTCAAAAAGAGCAAGTAAAAGAGGAACTGTGAGCCAAATGCAGATAATAGACAACTAATATGGATAGCAGTTTCAAGTTTGATTTTACATCCATTAGTAAAAATGTCCTAAATCACATGAACTACAAAGAATCTGAGCATATGTAGATTTTTTTTTTAATTTCAAAGCTTGTATTGTCTGCCACTGATCGTCAGAAGTGCAGTCAAAACTTCATTCATGTCAGGACGATCATCAGGATTTTGCTGAGTGCAAGACAAAGCCAACTCCAAGAGCTTCACAAGTTTTTACTCTTCAACATCAGTTTTTACTCTTGAAATAAGTTGAGGATCTAGAAATGGGGAAAATCCTCTGATCGATGGTCAAGGCATTTCTTATTAAACTGTTGCAAAGTCACTGGCATCCCACTCTCTTCAAAGCTCCCACTTAGTCTCTTCTTTGTTAAGAATTCCATCATGATCAAACCAAAACTGAGGACATCAGCTTTAGTTGTCACTTTCCTCATATAAGCAAACTCTGTTGAGAAACAAACAAGCAATCCCTCAAATCCACCACACATTGCAAAATTTCCAGCTATATACTCAGATAAAAGTTCAAACATAACTAGCTTAAATGTACCAACTTACCTGTCACCAAAAGAGTGATCTACTACTATAAAGTATGAAATTGAGACAGTACCTGGTGCCAAGTAGCCTATAGTTCCCTGGAATCCAGATGATGAAGAAAGACCGTTTCTATCCTGTTGATGAACTCCCAATAAGCGGGCTGTTCTTCCAAAGTCACTTACATGGGCGTCATAATCTTTATCCAACAGAATGTTGGGAGGTTTTAAATCACAGGGAACAATTGAAAAATCATAACCAAAATGCAGATAAACTAGCCAATGTGAAATAGAAGTAAAGACATTCAGCCTCTCTGAGAGAACCCATCTTGGTTCATCTGCAGTTGACTCATGTATAACTGATTCTAAACTGCCCTCCAAGACCAATGCTTTCAGTTTACTACTTTCCCAGGAATAGCCTATAATTTTGACCAGATTTCTGTGCCTTAATCAAGCCAATGTACTGAGTACATTCACAAAAACTTTCTCAATATCACCTGACAAACTATTCAAGTTTAGTTTTTTCACGGCAACAATTATTCCTTGCAGTATTCCCTTATAGACTGTGCTAAAACCACTGCTGCCAAGGACATTATCTTCACTAAAGAAATTGGTACCCATTTCCAGGTCCCCCAAGTACATCAGTCCAGTTCTAACTCTGCGCCCCTGACTTCTTTCTGATTTAACTAGAAGCAAACAGTACTGCTGCACCAATGAGAGAACCAGGACGATTATGAGTGCCTTCCTTGAGAAATGGCGTGAACCAGTCGTATTAATTGCATCACTGCACATGCCAAGAACTTTGGTTCCACAAAGGTCATTCCCTTCCAAATCTGATAGGCTTCTGTTTTGGAAAAGACCGGAGTTTGGTACTTGTCCTGTTAGCTTATTGAATGAAATGCTCAGTTGAACCAAGATGGGTAGGAATATAATGACTCCAAGTTGCGCAGGTCCCCCAAGTTTGTAGGAACTGTTCCTGCAGGTAAGTTCTTAGCAAGTGCTACATGCATAAGGTTTCTTTCTTCCTCCGAGAGTCCGGCCGGCCAAACTTCCATGGACCAGTGGGACCCAAATTTCTCGATGTCATCTGCGGGGCCAACCCGAGATGTCAACTTCGGCCGACATGGATTGTTTATATTTTCTTTTGACCGTCCGACAAACGCCCCCCTTCGCCCTAATAAAAATTAATTAACATGACATGTGTGTTTAGAATAATTCTTATATACTCGTGCAATTTTGATCAAATAATTAAATGAACATGTTTAAATAATTTATGATAAAATACAAAACCATTTAGTTCAATACGCTTATGGTAAGAATCCGGATGGATTTTGACTACCAAACCCTCTGTTCAGTAATTCAGTTCCTCCAAATGCTCACCCCTATTTCATATCCTAACTAAAATCCTGTACTTTTTGATAAAATTATATAAATTGTACATTTGGTTCACATTTTGTTCCTATGTAATTGTTCAATCTAGTCATTCACCAATTTCCACTTGCTGTACTCACACAGTTGACACTAGACTCAAATTAACAAATCCCTTGCAATGTGACCTGAATTGATGCATGTCACTCCAAGCAAGGTTCACAATGTGCACAAACAAATTAGGAACATTCCTAGTTTCACAATGTTTGCACCAAGGGATCATTCCTAGTTTCGCAATGTGTGCACCAAGGGAACAAAAAATACATTCACATGCATTTTTAAGTTGATATTGCATCGTTCACGTATCCAAAAAAAAAACCCCAATTGCGAGAAAAATTTAGAACAAAAAAACGAAGGAAGTTTCACCATGCTTTATCCTCCATCCCAAAATAATTTGTTCCAAGTAGCTGTTGCTCGTCTCACAGCTACTTATGTGATATCATCACACAACGAAAGGTTTTTGAAATTGCTTGTATCCATTCGTCGAATAGGAATACTTACAGCAGGCAAGGTGGTACTTCAAGGTTAGCAACCAATCAATCTCCAGTGTTTCTCGACTTGTCTGTTGCGTGACACTTTCTCACCTTCCCTTGTGCATTCAGGAAAAGTAAGCTGCAGTTTGGCAAGATCGTTCTTGACAGCAATTACACGAGCTCCTTTAGACGTGGACCTGATGTTCAACATCAATATCTCACCCTTTGCCAGTTTTGACACCTTCCCTTGCCTCTCTGTACTCTTCATACGCACTCCCAGCAGTCGCCGCAGTAGGAAAAAATTGATCCACAGCATTAGAGACAGCGGAAAGAAATTATACATTTATTGAATTTCCGTTTTGACAAGTGGAGTTTCTTAATAAATGAAGTTGTAATGTGCTTACCTCAAGCTCAACAAAAACATCAGGAAGGGATCCTACATCCCCAAGAACCTGACCTACCAACCTATCAGCACGTGTCAACATAGGATCCATTGTTGTTCCAACACCAATAAGCCCCCATGGAACAGCTAACTGCAATTCATTTTGCACTGCATATGAAGATGCTATCTGCAAATATATTGGAGTACAATTGACATTGCCCTTCTCATCCTTCACAACAATGCCAGGTCGTATTTCAATTTTCTGGTTCACCTTGAGCACACCCTGTAAGTATTGACATTAGCAGCAAAAAAGGCACCTAGGAACATAAAACATACAGGGCACAAATTCTATCCCAAGTACACAGTATTTCAGATATTTACTATGCTAAACATTATAGTATATGCACTACCTGCAATAATCAACTCAGAAGTGACGAACAGTGAATATGAATGTTGGTACTAACAAAAACAAAAAACTTACCCTAAGAATGCTTCCGCCAGCAACACCACCCTGGATCTCGTCAACCTCTGACCCTGGTTTATTGACACCAAAAGATCTAATTACAATCATGTTAGGAGCTGATGTGAAATCTCTCTTAGAAATGGGGATATTAGAGACCAAATACTCACAAACCACATCAATGTCATAGTTCAACTGCGCAGAAATTGGCATTACTGGAGCTTTTTAAGCAACTGTCGCCTATTAATAGGTAAGTTCCTGAACACCACATGAAAAACAAACATTCAAAGCAAATATCAATCAGAACTGTAAGGATGGTCGTGCAAATGACATGAATGAACTTTTCCATAGCTTCATGCTGATTAATAACTACACTTTCTTGGATTAGGTCTACTTTGTTTTGAAGAATAATAATGTTAGAAAGACGCATAATTTCCACAGCTGCTAGATGCTCAGATGTCTGAGGTTGGGGGCAGCTTTCATCGCCAGCTATCAAAAGCAAAGCTCCATCCATAATTGCTGCTCCATTGAGAATAGTAGCCATGAGAATGTTGTGACCCTAAAAAAAAGTATTGACCGAGAGGAACACCTAAATCATTCTAGTACATTATTAGGAATCCAAACCAGCTAAGAAAAAGAACATTTGCTAAGTCATGAATAATTAATAATATGACTGAAAGATCAATTTATAAACAAGACACTTAGATCATAGTACAACCATATGAAAACTCTAATGAGTTAATTAATATAAATCAATATAACATAAAATTCAAAGCAAAAAGTAGGAAAAGGGTGCTGAGGTGAAAACATACGGCCTCGCCCAGTTTTTATAATCTAGATGGAAGTACTGCATAGAAAAACAAAGAAAGGAACAAAACGCTAAGGAAGGGTGTGGATGAATATGATCATCCAAATTACATGATTACAAACAGTACGTAAACCAAAACCATCATGGTGAATGTTTTTTCCAAATAAAACTACGACCAGAAAACATAAACAGTGGACAGTGGAGACGACATATATATAGACTTCATGTCAATTACAACAATTCACAAAGGCAAAACAAAAAAGGCACAAACCCAACCGTCGAACCAACTTTAAAATTAAACTGTATTCCTATTCCTACCTGCAGAAAAAATGAAATGCAGAATGTCACTATGGGAACACTATATGGTGGGACTTTTAGTTTGTTCTCACAATGAACAAAAAAAAAAAAACTCAATACTTTGAACCAATTCTTGCTCTCATATACCATTGGAGAAGAAAACCTAAAAGAAGCAACCATCTAAATTCCAACATCATCAATAACTAGAAGATCGAACAACTCAACAACATTGTAAATACTAGGGTTTTTTACACATAAAATAATATTGATGCTGCAACGTAGCCAATAACAAACTTTTTGAATACTTGCTGGGCAGTCCACAAAAGACACGTGTCTCAAACGTTTCATTCTTGCCTTTTCAAATCCTGGTGCATCGCACAGACGACTGTCTTCTTTTCCACTTCCATATTCCCTGCACAAACATAACACCACACAATATACGAAAACATTATGAGAAAAATAACATGCTCATATGTCTTATGTTCATTTCATACTTGTAACACATTGGCCGAGGACAGCATTCATCTTCACATTTGTATATTTTAGCATTAGCATAACCAAGCTTGATAATAATATTGCGATCAAGCTCATTTTTAAAAGGAACAGTCTGTAAAAAAAGGGGAATAACAGAATAACAACTGTAACTTTGATCATAACATTTTCATAATATGATCTACAGTAGATCAACATTTACACTTAAATAAAAACAATCAGAAAACCGTGTGATGGAAAAGTACAGTTACCTGAACACCAGAAATAGCTTTGACAATAGTTGGCTTGCCATAGGCCACATGATCAATGGTTCCTGAAAATTGATGTACAGAAAATCATTATGTCAAAAACAAAGAAAAAAAGAAAGACAATCATAATGAGCAGCAATAAGATAACTGAGACGAATGATAAAATTACGAAAAACAAAGAAGAGCAAACAGCATACAACCATGTAGCTGAACTCTTCAGGATGTGATGCAGCCCATAAAAAATGAATCCAGGTTGGGATTAATTTCTTGGGGAATGTTCTTAGATAAACTACAACGAAGCATTAGAGAGCACAAAAGAAAATAATGGCACACAGCAAAGTAGTAACAATGGCACACTGAAAATAAAATTGAAACTCCATAATTCATTATCAAAACGTTTTACAATATATGAGGTAGCAAATATGATAAGACAAATTCCAAGAGAATCTTAAACTAAGCAAGTTCTAAGAAATTACCTTGAATTTAATTTCGAAAATACAAATGAAATCCTAAATCTTATGTAGGACACATAAAACCAGAAAACTCTAGGATACCTTGCATCACAATGTTCAAATCATGGAAGCACCCACGCTATTAGGACCTTGGTCAATATATTAATGTTTCACAATCTCGGTGAAATATCTAAACATTTCCTAGATGTTGAAAATTCTTCATTGGATAACCTTAAAAGGCTAGCTGATAAACCACCAGGTTGTTATAATTTAGAGGCAATAATCTGCCGCAAACAAAAGTTCAAGGACAGAGGTAGAAAATGGTCTTTATTAACAGAGTTAAATACTGCTACGACCATATAAAATCAGGTGCCAGGAACAAAAACTAAAATCTTATATCCACCTGTGGAGCTTAAACGGGCAAAGCCATAGCACAGCAGTATGAGACAACTAACTAATGTCAGAGTATAGAACGAGATGTATTAAAGTGAAAAATGACTGACCAATATTAATTGTAGCCTGTCGGGAAATGACATCAGGTGAAAGTGGATGTAATTGCGTTACATCTAGTTTACTGAGATCTTGCTCCATCAACCCTTTCCTCGACATTTTCGCCCCTTATTTGGCAGTGAGCGTCCTTCCAAAATCAGGAAATTGGACTCAGCAATAAGAGAATTAAATGGGAAAGATGGAAGAGCTGGTTATCTACTAGAGTCCCAGAAAATTGGTCCAACTTAAACACACAAAGCATGAACTGAAATTCATAAGTGAAAGGGATATTTTGATAATATCAAATGTTCCACATTTCTCCTCTGAACCTTATCTCCAGATTCTCCACACGATGTTCGTCAGCTGTCAGCTTTCTCAATTTCCTACTTATCATCCCTACACCCACATCCATCATCTACAACGACCCAGCTGCCAGTTGTGCTCCCAAACACCATATTTCATGCCCGTAACCAAAGTTGACAATATTTTTTCCTTTGCTCCACACAGTAGACTGCATATGCCTGTGTTAGTTGAGGGCCTAAGCAAATTTATAGGTCAGCGGTAGAGGAAGCCGGACTATCATTAGTGTGGCTCCAAAAAGAAACTGAATTTAAAATTATCTCGCAAATTCCCTGTGGCCATTTACTTGAATTAGATAGTAAAATTCTCGACGTCCATCTTCATTTGCAAACTATTATCTCGATAGCAGATTGTTTAGGAAACGGTAAAGCAGATCAAGATTGCTACTACCAATCCAATAAACGCCCATTGAACGGCTAAAAGTGGGGAAATGGTTACCCAACCACTAAGACAATGGCTCAATCAGAGGTCCATAAAGTAATGCATGATGTTATTATCTTATCCAAACCACGGCACAATATGCAGCATGCACTCCAAAAAGAAAACACGACACATACATATATCACAAAGCAATTCCTGCATAATTGAGCTTTCAAACAACCAAAGAGCCAAAAAAAAACACAAAACAAGGCCATCAAATATCAACCATTTATCAACAAATTCAAAAATTGGCGGCTAAAGAGAGCCGAAGCTCACCTCTGGAAGCAGCTGCTTTCGAAGGACA
>JAVDBV010002677.1:0-13867 GCA_032619315.1 Piper longum
GTGTAAGGTTTAATCGTATTTTACACGTAGGACGACATCGGCGGAGTTTTATCGGATCCCTCCGATGTTGGGTCATTTAGCCGTGTTTTACACATATTTAATAAAACTACAAGGTTGAGATCCCTTGTTGGTTTTCGAACTTTAGCTCCAGAAATCTATTATACAAGCCTCATCCCTAAGCCTATTATATAAGTACGCGCTGTTTTACGGATTTCACGAATAAGAGTTTTTAAGTGTCTTAGAATTAATTCATTCAGACATTTGTGGGCTATTTCTTATAATTTTTTAAATGGCTAAAAATATTTTATTACGTTCATAGACAATTACTCTTATTATGATTACCTTTATCTCATTCATGAGAAGTCTTAAGTATTGAATCTATTTAAGAAATATAAGATTGAAGTTGAGAACCAACTTGACAAATTGAAATGTCGGCCTCTTTTTTTAGTCCTAAATTAAAATTTTGTCAACGAACTTCATTGACAGATTTTGGTGAGTAAATCATTTGTTGTCTAATTGACACCGAAAATAATGGTGGCGTAAAATTGACTAAATTTAAGTGACAATTCGTTGAATATTTAGTATAATCACTGAAAATTTTAGTGGGTAGAACAACCACCAAAAGTTTCGGTGACAGTTCGACATCAAATTGCAACGTCACTGACTTTTGGTTATTCAGTGGTTAAAATATTAACCGCCGAATTTTGGTGACACATCAGTAGCTAAAATTATAACCAAAAATTTGGGGGGAAATATTTGACGTCTCAAAGCCTTTTTTTTTTTCACTAGTGTTTTTACAAGTCAGAAAGTTCAATAGAAACACATTTATATTGCAATCCTAATGGTCGCTATTGTCCTACTCAGGAGAACCATCAGTTTATTTGGTCAAGTTTGGTAATAGGGAGCCAATTATGTCTCTCCAGAAGTCGTCCATAACAGATACCGAATCTGAATTTGATCTTTGGAGGATTTTGATATTTGAAGGCATTCAATATAAAAGGACAACATGAGCAGCTAGCTTGCTCATCATGTGGAGAGTACACAGAGCACTATCAGCTTATCAATACACAATGAAGTAAAATGCATTGTTTTCACCATGTGCTCCTTGAATTGGATCCTTGTTTTTTTTTCCAACATGCTGAATTGATCGGCTTTGAATATAAAAAAGATGTTGAATTGGATCTATGCTAAAAGTGCCATACACAGATTGATTTGTTGTCATTTGTATATGATGCCTGACAGATAAAGCTGTTACAGTGTTTACGATCTGATGGACGACCTATGAAACCAAAGCCATTGGTCAGTCTGCTAGTGAAACTATGTGAATGAGTGCACATTCATATAACTTAATTTGAAGTTTATTTTATTTATCTTAGTTTTTTGTTATTAGTGTTTTGTCTTCTACCTAGCACACGACAAGAGTTTAAAGAGGAGTTATGTAGGTGCATTTTGTTGGGAAGGGAAAGTAAACAATGTTAATCATAAATTACGTAAAGTTTGGATCTCAATTAAAGAACAGTTTCTAACGTTTATGACGTCGAAATACTCAAAGGTAAAATACACTCACTTTTTGCTGCTCCCTTTTGATGTTTACGGTTGCACTTATCGTACAATAATGAGTTGAAAGTAGCAACTTCTTGCTAGACGTTAAACTTTGTAATAGATTAAATTAGAAGACAGAGAGCTTGAGCTGTATTATGTCCGTTCTGAGTTGGCAAAAACAAATGAAGAGCTATAACTGGTCAAAGGTGACTCAGGTTTTTTTTAACAAAAAAAAAAGGTTTATTATTATTATTTTTTGAACTTGCCAAAGGACAATTAATTAGGAAATAGCCAATTGGCAAAACAAAAATTATGGGCCGATTAAGTCTCTTACTCAAAAAATTATCTCGAAAGGTAACTTTCTCAAAGCCGATATATTTAAGTCGCTGGCCTCCCTAAAACTTATGTGAAACTAAACAAAAAATTCTTCACCCTACACGTCAGACTACCCAAATGGTCTGTTCCGCACTTATGTTTAAACCTATGTATCAAGCGGAGTTCTTAAAAACTCCAATCGGGCTATTCGACCTGAGGTATCATGTGGTCCCATAACATCTCAGATTATCCAAACCATTTCCCCCCTCACGTGTCGGAGCTTACATATTATAGTGTGATTTCACCAGACTCTAATTTGTGTTAACTTACTTAATACAAAGCTAACTTGGGTTTTGATACTATTTGCTGCCTGTTAATATGGGCATAATCAGCCATCACCTGCATCTTTTACTTTAACAACTAACTTGAAAAATAAGGTTTTCCTAAAGCTTATATACAAGTAATTAAACTTTCCCAAAATTGATACCAAACTAACTCAAGAAGGGATTAAAACAAATATCCTTTGAATGTATTATCAAATGTATATATTGTATGTATTATAAGGCAGGTTTAAACATACAGATCCTAATAACCCACTAGATCTTTTTTTTTTTTTTTTTGAAAGACCCATGTATATTCTTTGATTAAGAGTTAAGACAAGTAGTCCAATATGAGGTTACTTCTCTCACACACGTGGGGGCAAATATTTTACGGTACCAACTAATTTGGACTAATCGCCAGAATCACACCTACAAGATATCATTTGTAAGCATAATTAGACTTATTAAATCATTTTAAGTCCTTCTATTCTAAAAGTTAGTTAAGAGAGTAAGGCTTTCTCAAAGCATTATATTCGATTTATTAGTTTCTTCTCTAATTAACATTGGACAAATTAATAATAGATTAAGAGTAGCAATTTGTTATAGTCTTATAGCTAACATGACTACAAGGCCTCTTCATCTAGTAAATCATCCACTCATTAAATACTTTTACGATATATTTTTTATAAAGAATAAATAGCTAATCTTATCTCTATTTCTCTACTTGTTCCTTGAGTCGTACAGCCAGTAAGAGCTTCCATCTGATTATTTTCTATAGACTAATTTCTCTTTTAGTCCATGTATGATTTTTAATTCCTATATTCAAGCTAGCAGATTGTTCTCAATTATAATAATCCTTGCAAAGTCTACTAAGATTAAAGATGTCCAATGTTGCACCTGGTCACACGTTATAATTTTTAGAATATTGTTTACATAAATAAAATCACACTTTTGTTATTTCCAACCCTGGTACATATGACATGGAAGTCACACTTTTGTTATTTCCAGCCCTGGTACTTATTACATGGAAGTGCCATAATACATGATAAGATAAAAAAACATGTCCTGTCTGGCAAAATATAGCTATTATCAGTGTACTTATCATATATTATAACTTATAATAATAGATCGTACATATAGATTACTGTGGGCGCCTAAACAAAATTAAAGTGTATCACTGGGCTCAATAAGTCTCACGCACATTCGAATCAATATATAAACATGACACCAATTATTGAAAAGTTGCTTCAACCAGGTAATTAATTGACATTACAGACACAAATCCCTTACATTAGCCACTCTCCCAGTCATTGTAGATTGGCGACGTAAAATACTATAGATCAAAACAAGTAGCTAGTTTCACAGCAAGCGCCTCTAGCAGTCGGAGACACACATGTTACCATCATTGACTTAAAGTTGAGGTTCGACCACCTGATTTGATGGAATAGGCTTCTTCCCGCCCATAATTGAGTCTATCTCCAACTCCACCTTTCAATTGAATCAATGAAAAATAAAAATGAAAGAGTGAAACAATTCAATTGTCATTTAGAGATATCAAATCAATTCAACAACCTTTTCTACTTACCATCCCTCCCCTTTTATATCTTTCGAATTCAATTCCAAATGACTAAATCCAACTGTTACCTGAATATTACTCCAAAACCTTTTAATTAACTAACCATTCTTTTTTTCAAAATTGCCATCATATATTTCTTTAATTCCCCTCCACCCCCTCCCCCCCATCCCCCTCCCCCCATACTACCCTTCGTGTAACAATAGGTTGTAACAATTAATCTACCTAGTTCCTGCAGGTCTCGTTGTTTGTCAACAGTTGTGGAGGCTTGGCGTGGTGTTGAGGGTCAGGTCCACCAGGGCTCAATCTTTTAGACTCATATTCCAGGCCAGCTCCTGCAGGTCTCACCTCTAGAATGGCTCGTCCACCTTTGGTGATTAGTACCCTCCCTGTCATCATTCTTGGTCGTCCCTCTTGTAATCGACGAGATGCAGCTGCTTGCATGGCAAGAAGAAAAGCCAGAGCTATGGACATTACAATTAGCTTGGAATTTCCCATTGATCAGTTCTAAGTTACTACTTGCGTGAGAATGTTGAATCGAACTTATGAAAACCAGTAGTGAGCTTTCAGGCTCTTATCATCTCTCCTTTTATAGATCAATTTCAGGATTCATGTGCTACTAAACAAATTGGAATTATTGGAATACTAATGCGAAATTCTGCGTTGTTATATTTGTCCCTATGCATCTTAAAAAGCGCTAAATGACAGCATGCCTCCACCATATTTTTGTCCTCAGAGTCTACTAGCTGGACAATTATTTTGTCTGAGAGGAAGAACTCCACTTTTGGGTCAGCTCAATTTTTTCCTTCTGGTTTTTTATTTTTCACCAAAGCTTTATTTTCTTTTCAAAGCAAGCAGACCAAAGAATAACCGGATATAGATCATGATAACTTATGTGCAATGGTGTTAATTTGTCACTTGCGTTAAGGCTAATGTGAGGACTTTTCCACAAATGGGTTTGTATCCTCTTTGCATATTACATGTAGCCAACTTGTTCTCTTAAATCCATTTCAGAAAGCAGACAGTTTCATTGGGTGTTTGTACTCCTATTCAGATATTCAACTAATTATATAGGTTGTAGAAGGTAGAAAACGGTGATAATGAGATAAAAACAATAGAAGACTTCATGGGATATATAAAAGTCTGTAAAAGGTTGTAATTACATTTTGATTATCTTTTTTACAATTTTCATGGCACAAAATCAGCAATTTGAGCTACAAATTGATCAACAATACTGAATCGACAGCCAGATCATAAATCCTAAACTTCTGCAGGTAAAGCATACAAAAAGCATGCAGTAGGTGGAAAACATCACCAAGCTAGCTGCTCATTATATAGGTTAAATACGTCCACAATTTGGCAGTAATCTCAACAAAGACACCTTTTTTAATTGCGATTTCTGACAATTCCTGAGTTTGAGAATATGGGCGTCCATGATGCAAGGATTTAATCAACAATAGAGGAAGGAAGAGGACCTATTTAAACTGAGTTCGATTCAGTATTGTTGATCAATTTGTAGCTCAAATTGCTGATTTTGTGCCTATTCCAAAAACCAAAGAGCACCACAAATCCAAACTTCTGTTGTTCAAAAGAAGCCCATAATGATATATATATCATATAAGGAGAATCACATTGATTTTAGAATGATCAAGCAATCTTTCATTTTTTTTTCATTCACTTTTTTGTACAACATGTGAAGAATATAAAACCATGTATCATTCAAATGAAATCATTGACAACAAAACTCCTCTGAAACTCCATCCTAATGCATGTCCGACTCCTACAAGTTCCTCTCTTCCACTTTCGTTGCCCGAATTGGGCAACAGGCAGCCTCGATTCGATGTCAAAAATGTCTAAGCTCATAAAACACAGTCCCCATGGCAGTTTCATAAACGAGCCGATGGTTAAAGGAGAATCAAACAAGGATGGGTAATGTCCTTGAGAGGCTTACGGTCACTTCTCTTGCCACATGCCAACTTCTTCATCATGGCAGGTTGATGAATAGTTGGAGGAGGGAAATTCTGCTTGTTGGCTTCATCAGCAGAGAGAGAAGGAATGACCATTGAAAAGAATGAGGGAGCAGGAAGGTACTTGTAATTTGTGATTAATGTTTGGGAGGGAAGATTTCAGATTTACCATTTCAAAGATTTTATACGGCTCCATTTTGGGGAGAATGAGATTGGCATTTGAGGGTAGATAATTCTGGTTTTGGTCCAAATATCTCGCGGGAGACTTACATTTGCCAAATATTATTAGGGAGGCGTGATCATGTCCATGGAAATATTGGGGAAACAGGTAAGACATCCATTTCTTTCCTTCATTCTTCATTTGGAAAGTTCATTTCCAACATGAGCAATAGGGAGGTCTGCCGTTTGGTAAACATTAGTAGAGAGGCGCCATGCAAAGATCTAGCGACGAGGAGGTCTGCCATTTGCCTGTGATGCTTGTAAAGACAAAGGGGAGCTCAAAGGTGACGAGGAGGATGTAGAGAACGACCACGAATAGCAGTCTAGAAGCTCAAATGCCGGCTAACTGAGAACCTTCCCTAGTTGGGAAGAGGGAAAGAAGGAAGGTGGAGGGGGAGAGATTGGGCTTTGGTTCAGAACCTAATTTGGGCTTTCTTTGTTTGGACCCAAATAATATTGGTTTAAGAATAGTTAAATTAGTTCTTGGAATTAGAATTGTCATTTGCCACTTGGCCTCGGCGCCAAGAACTAATTTAATAATCATATTTAATTTATACAGATAATAAATTAATAATTAGTATAAGTTTATTATCTTGATAATCATTGTTTTTATTTAAAGAACTAACATTAATAAAACTATGATTATGAAACTAGAAGCCAAAGATGAAACTAATTAAAGCTATTAAGCACAAAAGAAAACTCAATAACTTTTTTACAAAATCATGTAAAAATCATTCTTGTACCTAGTGAAATAAGCTTTAATATACTAGCCGGTGCAACGCAACTAATCACTTTTGAAAAAATAATTTAAACCCATTACTATTTGTACTAAGGTCAATCACTATTAGTACACATAGTACTAGAGTCAATCTAAGATCGTATTGAATGTTGATTGTAGTACAAGACATAGGCTTATATTAAAAATAGACATGGGTGGTGAGAAAAGAATTCCTATGACAGAAGTTATTATCGGATAGATAAAATTTAATACGTTAAATCATCTAAAAATTAATCTAAAATCCAATGTTTATAGGGATAAGACTAATTATTAGTAGAAGTATACTTATAAATCTTTAACTTCATTTAATTGCTTTTTAAGAAATTTTAACCTATTAGTTTGTACTTCCTATTGGTTACACTTTTTAAAGACAACAGTAATTAGAGTTATGTTAAGTACACTAAATTTTTCCCTTTTTCTCTCACCTTGAATTTAATTAGTTTATTAAATTAATCACATAAATCAATTTTTTTGCATAGCTCCAGTGCTGAGTGTTTGTACATTTCAGGATATGCATAATTATGGATGCCAATGTCCATTTTTGGTTTATCAAGCTTATTAATGGCAATGTTCCTAAATTGTTAGCGGATGTAAATGGACGGGACACTTGGATCTTTGAAGTTATTACGTTGTAGTTTTTTATTGGTCAAGAGTTATAGATCTACTCAGCCTTCACTTACGATAGAGAAGATTATGTTTAAGTATGTTCTTGTTTTGTTTTTCCCTGAACCCAATCGAGGTAAAGGTAAAAGGAGAAGAAGTTATTGTGCTGTCCTTCCATTACTAATGAGGCAACTTTCTAGATGTAACTTGCAAGTGTATCAAATATTTGCAACTTCTCAGAGGCTACTTTCTAGATGCAACATGCAAGTGTACCAAATATTTACAACTTCTCATCTGTTTAGCTGCATGATGTTTTATCACATCTGTGCTTATCAAATAATTAATGATATTTAAAATTTTTCAGGCTCTTTGTCACGAGAGGATGGAGACGGCATAAGGAACTGATCTGAGTGTCCATCCTGTTCTCGACCGCTATGCCTGTGAGGTTTCTCTCTTGAAGGCAATCTTGGCACAGGTTAGCAAGTTGCAATAGGGAACCCGTCGACGACGATTTTGATGATGATACCATGCCACCGGATGATCATGATCAGTGATTTTATCGACTAGTTGGGTATAAGGTGTAGACTTGGTTATTCATGACTTGGTTGTACTTTGTTAGACATGACCTATTATATGTGAGTTTGGACAGTGCTTGCAGGTTATTCTGTTTTATTTTGTGTTCAGGATCTCTTGCGTGTTATGTTTTATTATGGTTTGATGATTTTAGATATTTATGTCGTTAAATGGATATATTGTTGGTTGTGTTGAAAATTTTTTGTCATGATTATTTACAGGTTTGTTAAATGTAATAAATAATGGCAATACTATACCACGGCTTTGCCACCGGAATGGCAGTGGCTAAACTTAACCACGGGATTAGCTCTGCGGAAGGGTGGCTAAAATTTGCCACGGATAACAGTGGCTATGCAGTGGTTGGCCATGGATCACCGAATAACCACGGAGACGACATAGTCACGGCACCCGGTGGCTATTAAATTTCACCCCCGCCGCAACTGCCACGATAACATGCCATGGCTCTCCCGCTGCTATTTATAATTAACATTGGGTAACACCCCTATTGCCATGGTATTTAGTCATCGCAGAAACTGATTTTCCTACTAGTGGTTCAATGTGGGGGAAAAGTGAAAAATTTTGGTGGTGTATTAAGGATTTCCTTTGTATAAAAATTATTAACAGGTGGTTATAAGTTTATTTCTCAAGCTTATAACATGCATGGTTGAGCTTGAAGCTATACATAGCCACTGTTTTACATTATTCCTTGTAAGTAGCACATGGGAAAGCTTCTCTACCAACCCCCGCATTTACATAGATCCTAAATATTCAAAATTGGGCGATTTCTCTAATATTAATGATGCAACTCTGATCAAGATTGTTGCAGTCACTCCCCATATAACATATTTTTTGCCATTCCATTCATAATCAAAGAAATGAACCTGGTATTCCACTCCCATCCATTCTCTGTTCTCTGTTCTCTTGTTCTCATCCTGCAAGTTAGGAAGTCTATTGATCAATAAACATCAAATTTAACAAACATTAGGATAGAACAAGAACTTGGGATCATTGACAATCACTCAATAACCTTGAGAAACATGCCTAGCGGGCAATCAAAGACATCCTCCACCTCGTCTTTATTTATGACTGGCTTGAATTTGCTCTTGTTAGGGAGAATGCAGACTACAGGAACAACAACTTCTAACTGCTGCATAAAATTTTGATAAGTTTATTGCTCACAATACGAACATGGAATTAGTAAAATTTAGATAGTTGATGTATCGTGGAAGTTTTACCTTCGTCATAAATGGCTCCAAGATGGCAACGATGCATACTAGCGCAGGTTCTAAACCGATCTCCTCCTTGGCCTCTCTCACGGCTGTCTCGATGTCGTCTTTATCGCACTCCTCCGACTTTCCTCCGGGCAGCGCCACCTCCCCTGCTCAATCAATGGCAGCACTCGAGCCAAATTAAGATACTCAAAAAGCTCTAGGTAACCACAAGCGAAAATCCCGTGGCTAATTCGAATTTGCCACGTCCCGGGTGTCTCTCTAATTAACAACAAATGACTTGTCAAAGGTAGCCTATCAAATTTTGCCATTTTGTCCGAAATTTCTGTAACAAAAGCCCTAAGCTCTTGTCAAATTTTAGTCTGGAGAATCAGAAGCTGAAAATTGAATTAGATTAAATATGTTAACTTACCTCACAACGGAATAGGATCCTAATTATCTTCCTAAAAAGAATTATTCTCACGAGCGGAAAAAAATATTGTTCATAATCTAAACCTTAAAGTTTTAATATATTTCCTTATATTTAGCTCTACTCGGTGTCTTGTTTATATGCAAAAGATAATGACATTTTTTTTTAACAAAATAAATTCATATACAGATTTAATTCAATATTCCAAAAAATATTCATAAATGGAAATCTAGTTCAACATCCTATATAGTCGATGTATCTCATAAGTACATTTGCTATTCACACATTTAACATTCATGTTTATTGAATTGTTTTGATGTTCCCAAATGATGATTTGTTTAGTTGCTACCACATTGATGGGTTTAGTTTTTAAACTATATCGGGAGCGAATACCCATGAAAAAAATTTACCATGGTCCTCGCCAAGTCCACGTGGTAAATTATTACCGGTTGTCATGGCAAAACTAGTGACAAATATTTGCCATTGCAACGCCGTAATAATATCGTGACAAATTGCTATGGAATTCGAGACAAATTCCCGTGATATATCCAAATTGATAAGTCAAATTTTTGGAAACCCAAGTTAAAGACGTTATAGTTATTGAAAATAGTATGTCAATCATGATACAACACAAGAGTTTAAAATTTGGATAAATTAGGTAATATCTCTGATAATGACATTAAACCCTCCTCACAGCATGTAATCGAGTCTCTATGAACGTTCAAGTACCTAGATGCATGCAATTATAGCTAATCTGATATTGGGTTCTGTGTAACTTGAAGCTTATCAAATAAACCTCAATTTTTTGAGACAATTGACGAATACCCACCAGAATACGAGGAGAGATTGGCCGATCTTTTCGTGAGGATGACACGGAAGTCGCCGGAATTCCCTTGGAAGAGGCACACTAGCACCGCAGCTTTCTTGCTTCTGATGCTGGGAAGAAGAGTTTGCGAAGGGCCTTTTCCTAAATCCTTCTCATTGTGATCATCTCCATCAGTGTTGTCATGGGGTGAAATGGGAGATTTGCCGAGTGGAATCTGCTTGGCAAGGGTTTTTAACCGTAGGTTGCTGATCGTTATTGAATCCATGTCTCCGACTCCTTTTCTAAATTAAAAGAAACAAAACGAAGGTGTGATTTTAACAGTATTAATGATAAGCAACAATTTGAAACTGCACAAATTTTCGTTCACTCTTTGACCTCTTTCGAATGATAAGATTTCTAGGTATCATATATGAAGATTGTGGAGGGAGGGACAATTAAGGAGTTTGGTATAAGTGCTAGCTATTCTGCATGCCTTGTATATATTGCGTGGAAGGTTGGATCAATTTTTGTCCATCAACAAAGTATGATCCACAGTTAGTTTCGGACTATGCATAAATGACTTTATTTGTTTGAGCACGTATTTGCTGTGATTTATCCTTCTCCACCAACGCAAACAATATCTTTCAAGACCCATTCGCCATGGGAATGTTGATGATAAAGAGCCCGAAAGACATTTGGGCTTGAGTGCAATTGCAACTGTTAACGAAGGCAGGGAAGGCTTCAACAGGATATGCTTGTTTTCTAACTTCAAAGCAAAGGGTTATGCTTGTTGCATTTTTACCAATTAGCTAGCCACTTGGCAGCGGTACAAAAATATCAGTCATCCTAAAAACAGTCATTTACAATATGAGGAGTGGAACTGTGAAAGACACACATTCACATTGAGTAGCTGTTTTTTTTTTTACTGACGGTTACAATTACTCTTCTCTTCCCAAATTATATTTTTTTATTTAAATTATTTGAAGGTAAATATGTATAAATTTTCAAATTTTCTTCATTACAAAAGTTTTTATTAATTTTAAAATATAAAAAGAGTGTGGAGTGGAGAAAAGATTCTCCATATTTTTTGGCATCGATCAAAACTTGAAAAATTATCGCATATTTTTTTTGGAGTTAGGTGTAAAAATTGACACGGGAAAGAGGGGAAAATATTAAAACGCTAAGAAAACTCAATTATTTTTGTAGTGGGTACCACCCGGTCCACCCCCTTGGAGACTGACTTACCCTAGCAATTAAAATATATGCTACTTCTACTTTTTATACTCAGATACCCAAAAGTATTAGAAATATAAATATCCTGATTAAGAATGAGGATCTATATGGTTGCAAATAGAGAGTTTTGACGCTAAATGTCCTTCTCTTTTGTCTGAGCGATGAACTGACAAAATATACAAGCAGTGGATGAGTTTCCTTCTAGCAATTAATTTCTCCTAAAAAAAGTAAATATGCTGCACATTAGAATTAAATAGAATTCAAAGAAATTAAAAATAAAGCCTTAAGCCCACAAAAACTAGGCCAAGTACTTGTCAGGAAATAAAAATCAATTAATAATGGTTCGGCTTGGAGGATCATGCAGATTACCAGACCTCGTTAGTTCTGTATCTTAACAATTTTTCTCTTTTTTTAGTCTTCATTTCGTGGGAAAATCGCAGAAAATGCCATAGAAAACTGCATAGAAATGTAACCGTCAGTGGCATAGACGTGCATGAAAATTCTTGCAAAGGAAAACCATTAATTTGGAAAGATATACTTGCTAAAAGGTCTAGTCCAGGGTTTTTTGTTTTTTTTTGGTGCATAGATCACACTAATTCTAGCACCACACGTTGTGAGAAAGAAGACTTGAAGTTGCAAGAAGACTTGGGAGCGTGACTTACCTGCATACAATTTTCCATGGCCATTCATGACCCTTACATCTCTTGGCAAAAACGAAGACTATCCATTCCCATCTTGCCGACATCTGTTCTGCAGCTGACTTGGGTCAATGTCCTTTAACTTGACCAATCACTTTAATTGGATTTAAAAGGAATCAAACAAAAAACCACGACAATATATAAAACTACATAAATACAACTAGTCGCATAGAAGCCCATCTTCGACGCCATTGATAACTGGTCAATTGGTGCCATCACCTTCATTCCAATGCCTAGTGTTTCTTGACCAATCATTCAACCCCCATGGCCACCGAAATTTCACATTCGATCCCATTGATTAAAGACACCATGTACATATCTATTTATAAGATTGGGAGCATTTACTAATCCATATATAATTAAGTAAATGGAGACTAGATGCATTCCCAACAACAATAATAGCTCATTTGTTATGGCCGATCATCCTCAAGGGGAGTACAGACCACTCATGGAGGTAAAATTCTTGTTGGCCTGTGTCTTCGGCCTCTTTGTCATCGTCGCCATCGTCGTAATCCTCCACCTCTACACCCGATACGTCCTCCGCCAACATGCCAGACCCCTTATCATGGAGAGGCAGTTGGAGGGTCAGTTAGATTCTGCTCCAGTGCATGCAGTTGCACCGCCGGCTCCTCCTAAAAGAGGGCTGGACGTTTCAATCGTCGCCGCCCTTCCAAGTTTCACCTACAGGAGTGGCGGGCCCGGGGCTTTGGAGTGCTCGGTTTGCTTGAGCAGGATGGAGGAGGAGATGGTGAAGATGCTGCCCAATTGCAAGCATGCATTCCACGCACAGTGCCTAGACAAGTGGTTGCACTCTCACACGACCTGCCCGTTATGCAGGGCGGAGGTAGCGCCGCCGGGAAGTCCATCGCCGGCTGCGAGGTCAGGTGGGTTGTCTGTTGGAACGAGGTTGGGGGCTCCTGGCAGGATTTTGAGCAGAGAAGGAAATGCTTGCGGGGGACGTGAGGCTTCATCGCATGATCTGGAGAGGCAATCAGTATCTTTGTGAATATTGTTTATTTGGATGCGGAGTATTCATAAATTTGAGTTACGAAGAAAAAAGACAATCAGAATCCACGAGAAGTAAATTTAATGGATCTGTTTATGTCATAGTTTGAAAAAATCTGAAGCGATCATTAAATTAAATTGGAATAGAGTTATTGAATCCGAAATATTTATAACAAATTGAACAAGAATTAATTTACTTAAATCAGTCAAAATTAGTAAGTTATTAGATAAAGAATATATCAATTTAATGTTATGGCGTATATTATATTTTATAATATTTTTAAATTTTTTTAATTATATAGACTTAATTATTATTTTTAACTTAAGTCAGATTCGGCCGAAATTGGCTCAATTTGGGTGGAATCAACTCAAATCAAGTAGCATCGGCTTAAATCAACCGATTCATTGACCAATTTTTACAAAGATTGATTTACCTATTTTTTTGAATCGGAATCCTTCCAATCCGATTTAAATTAACGATTCCGAATAGAATTGACCGATTTTTACAAATATGGATTATGCTTGTATGTATATATATATATATATGCACGTATATACATGTGTGATCAATCTGTATATATATATATATATATATATA
>JAVDBV010002678.1:0-25282 GCA_032619315.1 Piper longum
TGTAAAATCCTTCTAATAGGTTCGTGAAGATCCTGTTTTCCGAAGAGATGGGGCCGACATTCATGTTGATGCGGTTCTTAGTGTAACTCAGGTACTTATTTGTTCCATGTTTCTAATTCTAGTTAATATTTTAGATAATATTACTAGATCTCCCGTTTCTTGAGTAAATTGTTTTCCTTATTGAACTGGATTGGACCTATTGATAACTGGTATAATTATTGTCTACTGCTAAATGACGTTTTTTAATAAATCATATTATGTTTTGTTCTCTTCTTTTACCATTGTTGATGCTGGGTTAAATTTTTTGAAATTTGGTATATGATTAGGATGGATTTTATTTTTGGGCTGGCTTTTATTTTTATTTTTTGGTAATAATTCTGCTTAATTGATGTTCTCAGGCAATTCTTGGAGGAACAATTCAAGTCCCGACTCTTGCTGGAGATGTTGTTCTTAAGGTTTTCTTTTCGATGATTTAACTTGAATCCCATTTATGTATTGATCTATTTAAGATTGTTTTCCATTTTCTTCGTGTAGTAATTGTCTTTATGTGCCACATTTCAGTCTGTCAGATCAGGCATTTCTTAAAAATTGACAAATTATTTTGAAGTAGAAGAATATGAAAAGGGCATTATCAGGTCTTTTGTGCAATCAATTATCTCTGGTATTAATTTCCTAACAAGTGAAATTCGTCAAGCGCTAGTTGATAGCTCTTGAATGTCATAAAGGAGGAACATTAAGCGTATTCTGTTGTTGAGTTATTAAGGTGGAATTGCCTTTTTCTTTTGTCCTAAAAAAAAGCTTTTACTTGATTAATGCATATGCTGCTTTAGTCAGTGTTTTTGCAGGGTACTAAGTATATACGCTTATCTCTGTGCAGGTTAGACAAGGCACTCAGCCAGGCCAGAAAGTCGTCCTTAAGGGGAAAGGTGAATTTTGGTTTAACTGGTCCTTCTGTTACCTACATTATCTTTATTGCCTTGAAAACATTTGTGATATGGACGAACACCCTCCTTTTGCTGACTCGTGTCACAGTTCTTGTATACTAGCATAGAGAAGTTCCTGTTTGTCATCATCCCATGTTGTCTTTCCTTAAAATTGCAACTGAAAGTAATTCTTTCAGATGCTAAATAACATCATTGTCTTTCATTGTCGAGAATTACAATGAGCCAGCAATTTATTTTCTATCTGTACAAGACAATGATGATGTCAATTAATGAACAAGAAATATATGTATGTATATATAAGCTTCAAGAATTTCTTGAATCTACTCTTTTTGGTGGAGTATGTATGGGAATTGTGCAGCTGCTCAAACAGAGTTACTTTAGCTCTTAACTAGCGTATCCTGTGCACAAAAATTATTAATTCGCTTATCTGCAGTATGATGAGTTTGATTTACTTTTATTAACTATTAGGTGGACATTAAGTTTCCATGTTGCCAAGCTATCTAGCTTGTCATTTGTTTAATTTTAATCTTTGCTGAGATGAGTTACTGGGTTTTGTTTTGATGAGGTAGTAGTTTACAATGTGACGCGTGCTAATTAGATGTATCTATGGCTACATATTGTAAATTTGTGGAGAAAAAGTGCACTGTCAAAGAATGGAACTGTACATCATTCCTTTTATGGATATTTGCTTCTTTGTGGGTTTGCATATGCTCAATACGATTTAAGTTTAATTTGCTTTCAATTTGTATCGTGCAAAGAAAGAACAAAAAAGAAAATAAAAAATAAAAAATAGAGATTTTTCTTATGACTCTTTTTTGTTTTGTTTAGGCGGCTTATGTAACTAATGCTTTGATTAACATTCTCCAGGCATAAAAACGAGGGGTTCATTCTCCTATGGGAACCAATATGTACATTTTAATGTCAACATTCCATTGTAAGTTCTTTAGTTCTATATATTGTTTTTTTTTTCAAATGAATGTTTCCCCCTGTTATGTTTTTTTAATGTATTTTTATTGAGAAGGTAGTTTGGTAAAAACCAATTCAGCATTGCTTTGTTTTTCCTTTTGGAATAGAATATATACATAAATACGAGGCTGGGAGAATTATATCCATGGGTGGGGAGGATAAAATAGAACTTTGAGCAGTATTTTTTTCTAGTGATCAGGCTAGAACAGTAGGAACAAACCATTGTCGGGGAGTATTATACTTGTTTCAAATTTAGTATGGCAAGAACTGTGAGTCTTTGAATTTGCTCACGCATCATGCATATCAAACCAAGGGATGGTATATCACAATATGGTGTTCCATCTGACTAATTTGGTGTGGCATGCCCCCTATAATGCCGCTCACAGCCATATAGGTTTTGTGCTTTCGACTGTTATTAGACAACTATAATAGATTTGGGCACGGCTACATGCTGCACTTTTAAGTAGTATTACTTTCTTTTTTATATTCGATATTGGTTTGAGTTGCAGTGACATTATGTTCCCTATTGACTTTTAACGGTTCAAGGAATTACTTGGCAACTTTTTTACTTCTGGGTGATATATTTTACTTCTTTACTTGTTTGCTATGGTTGGTTCTTTAAAAGTAGCATTAATTTAGAACATGCCCTTACGCTTCTTGCATTTGTGTGCGTGATGGGGCCTGATTAGAATATTTTGTGCTACAATTGATTTTTTTAGTGAGCTGATCAACTTGTTGAAAGTCAGGCATTGTTTTGGTGGAAAAGTGTTTTTTTATGTCATTTGAATCTGCAGGAATTTGAATCAGAGGCAACGGATGTTGATAGAAGAATTTGCAAAAGAAGAACAGGGAGAGTATGACAAGAATAATACTTCTGTGGCTGGAGCTTCGGGCTGAAGAAACTGCCTGCTTGGCTTGTGGAGTACAATAATTTATTGATTTTACCTTAGCCTTCTTGGTTGGAAATTTTTGGCAGGCATGTTTTAGGTCATCTCCTTTTCTTTTCACCATCTTCCTCTTGCAGTTTCATAGGTAAATTATATACGCCTTTCTAGTATGTAATGTAAGGTTTAGATGTTTTATTAAAATATTGAGAAGTGAATGTATTTTTAACAAGATGAATTTGGGAGATATGAATCTCTCCAACATCAGCAGTACTTGCATTGCTTATAGTTGTTCAAACTCTGAGATGCTGCTAGATGGAAGTTTATTTCCCCTGTTGGCTTCGAAGAAGCTTGTCTTAATAGTGGCCGTCAGTTACAAATACGTTTTTTGGTAGTTGTGTTGATCATACTTGTGTAGATCATAGTTCTTAATAATGGCCGTCACTTTTACTTTCAGTGTTATATGCATGCTATAATCTTCATTTGATAAAGATTGAACTTTTTTTTACTGTATTCTCTAATTTCCTAATATAACATAGCTGACTGTGCCCAGGCAGCAGCAGTTTTACCATCCAGAAAAAAAAAATTAAGCAAAAAGTTGAAGGTCTTTATGTGGCTTTTTGAGTGAGAAACCATTACAGAAAAGGATTCTTTCACCCTTCATGGCGAGTTTGCAGTATTTCATTCAAGATGAAAGGGTCTTTGGGTGCGGCAGGTAGAACTTCAAAATGGGTTGAAATGTGTTTTATCTTCTTTCAGTTGCTGAAATATGGGGAATGGGGGAGCTCATCTTCTATCGTTTGTTACCATTTATCATGGTTTCTGCTGGTGTCGGCAGCACTTGGTCATGGCGGAACGAGACGGTAAAGATTCACTTTCTGAACTCCATGCCAAGCACTTTACTGCTAGTCTGTTACACTTGCTTGGTATCAACCGGACCTTGCAGAGCTGTGATATTCATGTTTCCTCTAAACTTATCGGAGAAAGTACCAGAGGCGGAGCCCATTTCCATTTATTGAAATTGAATGAGACCTGCAAGCTCTGGACTCCGAGTCCAGTAAAGACTTTGTTGGGATGACACAAAACAAACGCAAGGCTGCGGATTTCCTCGCCCAGTAAAGACTTTGTTGGGATGACACAAAACAAACGCAAGGCTGCGGATTTCCTCGCCCTACACAACACACCGCACACCCATGGACTTAAATTTGAGTAGTTTAGCAGCTCCCCTACCCGCATTCAATTTTGATCCTCCCACACATTTGAATTCTCTAAGCTCCCCTCAATTATATATTACCTGGGGCCTCGCCCATTATGACATTCATTCTTTCAATTATTTATACACCGCATAAATGGATATTGGGAAGCTGGAAACATAAATTCTACGAGAGGCAAGATTCCGACTTGCGGTTGTGAAAGGCTCCTCCAGTAATGGTAATCTCACATCACGCAGTACTGTAGAGTTTGGCTTGCCTATGCCGACGATTGATTTGCAAAGTGACATGCCAACGTGAACGCTGCCGCGAATAACAAAGCCATAGCTATGAAGAGGTATCGATCAATCACTTATATTATTACAGGTTTAGAAAGGAAATTTTCTTCCTCCCTTGCGCCGGAATCAATGCCTACCCAATCACAAATTCACAGCACAAACAAAAAAGTTCATTCGACGCGATCAACCCCATCGGGTACTACATGACCAACAACGAACAAGAAAATCCAATTACAATGGCAATGATTGACCGAGTACATGACTGGGTGACACTAATGAATCTTGATCCACTTCCCTCGGCTGGGCACCCCGCCAAGCACGACGAACATCATGTAGTACCCAGGCGGCGCCACCGCCGACGATGGCGGCGCCGCCACAGATACCCGGTGAGTTGTCGACGACACCACCGTAGTGTTGGCCACCCGGAGCACTAAATGCCGCTGGTTCATGGCCAGAGAATGGGTGGTGAAGGAGGGGAAGAGCAGCGTCACAGCCAAGTCCAACCGCGGGTACACCACCGGAACCCTAAACTCCACTGTGACCATCTGACCGTACCCCACCGCCTCCGACGGCGCCACCGACACCACCGCCGGCCGAAGCGCCGCCTTCTGGGCAGAGAGGTACGGCGGCGAGAACGACTCGAGGCTGAGCTCGGTGGGGAAGAGCACGCCAGTGAAGTTGTAGTACACGTGGGGGTTGCTGCCGCCGACGAGAACGCGGCCGTCGGAGAGGACCACCGCGGACGAGTGGTACATTCGGGGGACGGTGGAGCCGCGGAGTGTCCGAAATCGGCTGCCAGCGATCTGCTCCGGTCGGTAAAGCACCGGCGTGTGGACCGGGTCTCTTGCCAGCTCCCACCCGGCCGTCCCCGACCCGGCGCCGTTGATGATGAGGACATCGCCGGTGGGAAGAAGGAGCATGTCGCCCATGACCCGCCCAATCGGCATCTCCTCCATCTCCCATGTTGCGTTCGGATCGGTGACGACGATCCGGCCGCAGGTGGTGAGAGCTTTCACGAACTCCCCTGTGCTCGCTTTCTGGAAAGAACCCGGCGGCGCGCCGCCGCAGATCAAGACCTCCGATTTGACGTAGCCGACGTCGCTTGCTTGGTCGAGTCGGAGGGAGAGGAGGACTGAGGAGCCGGAGCTGGGGTAGTTGCGGGGGTGGTAGCCGGGGATGGAAGGGTAACGGCGGACGACCTGGTTGAGATTGTAGTCGAGGAGGACGGCGCGGGTGTTGGCAAAGACGAAGAGGCGGCCGTCGGGGAGGAGGTGCAAGAACGGGTAGAGGTTGTTCTCCACCTCGTCGTGGGTTTCTTGGAGGAAAGGGAAGGAGACAACGCCACCGGAGGAGGGGAAGAACTCGTAGGAGAATTGGCGGCGGCCACCAACGATAAGAACCCGGCCGTCGGGAAGGAGCTGGTCGGTGGCGTACCAGCGGCGGACGCCGAGGTAGTAGGGGAGCTCGGACCAGTCGGAGGAAGGGTCAGCCGGGGAGAAGAGGCGAACGACGCGATCGCCGGAGTTGAAGCCGCCGGTCTGCAGGAGAGTGCCATTGGGGAGGGGGGAGCCGGAGGAGCACCAGGTATCGGTGTGGAGGGTGAGAGGTCGGAAGGTGTTGGAGAGGGAGGAGTAGAGGATGGAGTGGGCGGTGCAGTGGTTTGTGCACTGATCGGCGGGGTTGAGGATCTTGTAGGGGCTGAAGTTGGTTCGGTCGAATATGACAACGTCGTCGGTGTGGAGGAGCTGCATGTGCATGGCCGATATCCCCACGTTGGGTTGCACCATCATCCACCGGCCGGCCTCCCCCGCCGCCGGCTGGCAGTAGGCCGGAAGGAGTATCGACGCCGTGAATATTAAGAGGATAATGATATGGTGGTGCCACCGGCGAAGCATTATCTTCTCCGGCGGGGAGTTTCTTGGTGGCGGGAAGTAGGAGTTCTTTCTTGGTTGGAGGTAGGAAGAAGACGACATCGAACGAAACTGTGTGAAATGACGAATGGGTAGCCTTGTATTCGAAAAATTGGTTCGATGTGTGTGGGTATTATGGTCTTTTCTGGAATCAGAGAGAGGGCAGGGGATTGAAGTCCCTACATATTATTGTGGGCTTTTATGAGATGGGCCTGGTTTGTACCTCATGAGATGGACCTCGTCTGTACCTGAATCGGAAGTACTCGAGCTTTGTAATGGGGGGTGAGTTGGATTCGGATTGAAGAAATGTGCTAAGGAAGACGCCATGTACTAATTAGATTTGTCAAATTGTGACCGTGCTTTTTTTTTTTTTTTTGCCAATATCATTATTTTTCCAGGTTTCGCCAATGTCATTGTGATTATTCTTAAGACATTGTGAAAGAAACAAGTATTGTTTTCCTTAGTTGTTTTTCAAAGCCAAGCTAGAAGGCAACCTTCGTACATAAAAAAGTATCACGGTTGGATGAGAATTCAAGAAAAAAATTGCGAGTCCCTAGATATGGAAGTGTATGGGTTTCAAAGAGTGAAGTATTCGCGGAATAAATTGGCAACTAGAAGGAGAAGAGAGGACCTAGAAATGGAAGTTCATCTAATTTGCCCTTAAAGATTGATGGCCAAGAAGTAGCTAGAAATTAAATGAAGTAATAAGATAATTAAAGTAACTCCAAAAAGATCGATGCTGTGCTAAAATAAAGTTCATGGACTGGATGCAAGTCAATTTCTTTGTTTGTTTTCAGATAAATATAATGGAAAGGATGCAGTAATAACTCAACTCCTGCAACTGTATGCATGTTAGTGTGTGTGTGTGTGTGTATGTATATATATCATCTGAGCTTCTACATGACCTGTACTTGTACATTCAGTAGCTTGCTAGCTGCTAACTTCTAATTGTTATATGATGATGAATAGATTGATATATCATACATATGTATATGTATCTGCTGTCCAGACTCGTGATATTAGGAAAGAGACTTTACCAAGAATTGTCTGAACTTGGGTTGCTGAATCAGAATTCACGCACAAAAGCTCAAAACAACTGCTTACTTGATTCACATGTTTGTTCCGTTACCATTCCATGGGTATCAATTTTGGCCTTTTTCCTGGTGGAAGTGTCTAGTGTTCCGACCAACCCTACCATTTACCGTGGTCCATTATTATTATTAAGTGGAGGCCACTCCCTCCCCCTCTTCATACTTCACACTTCTCTCGATCAATTTGGTCATGTTTGGAAAGCATACAGTTATTCCTCCAAATATATGTTTCAGCATTTCATTTAGCTAGAGGCGCCGAATGCATTATATATCACAATTGTTGAACCATTTGGTTAACAATTAATTAGTCTGTAGGCTGGCTAGCTAGGTGGTCAATTTAAGAACAGTACTTGTATGCTTCACAACATGCAATTGGGGCCTGCATATATCAAATGGCTCAATACAAATGGTGTTCAAACCAAAAGTAAGGCCACATTATTATAAAATGAGAGATGTATGTTTAGAGCATAAGATTCAAGGTATTGCGTACCTAACCGTAGGCATATATATGTATATATATATATATATGAACTTGCAAACAAGATGGCCAAGCTTAATGTGTAGTTGCATGGAGGGGCATGTAGGAGCAAACGAGAAGATGAGGAATGGAAGATGGGGCAGAGACAGAACCAGCTTGCCGGGCCAACTAGATTTGTGAATGATGGAACCTGACCTGATAGGGAACCCCTTAGGGATAAATTGGCCGCCAGCCCATGTGAGGATTTCTTTGTTCCCTTCACTTTTCTCTCCAATGTGTACACAGTATGCCCACTTCCTTTATCTTCCTATTATTGAACCTCTCTCTAAGTATCTCCTTTTAGCAAAAGTATATTACATTATCATGCAATGTTAGTCTGAAGTATGTCTATATCATTCAATTGCATCCAATCCCAAAGATTTTGTGGGGAATTTTATGGTGTGCTTTAGTTTCTCAATACGCCATGCCATAAAAAGTTCCTTATATTCCCCTAGATTATTATTGGAAGATATGCATATATAACAATCGAATCTCAATTTATCACAGGTTAAATACATACTAATTTACTAATTATTTATAAAGATCATAAACACAAGGTCAACTCTAAGCATCTAGATCAACAACACCAACAATCCCACGGGGAACTCCCAGTCTCCCACATAAAGGAATGTTTTAATATTGGAATTCATTTTTGGGGGTTTAAAAGTAGAAAAAGCGCAGTGATTAAATATTGGGTAGTGGTCACAAGTTGACCACATAAGGCCAGTTACCCAGTATGGAGACATACATAATAATATATCTAATCAACATTAGCATGATGTACTCAATATACTGACATGTACTTCAATCCTTGCACTTTGAAGTAGTAAATATTTGATACAAGCTAGCTGGCTGGTAAATCGTTGACGTGTTTCTATTTGATCCAAGCTAGCTAGCTGGTAAATTATTGACGTATTTTCTATCTAATCAACGTCAAAAACTACCGACCAAATTTTCACCAACTTTGAGATGATAATCCTAGCAAGATCAAGGAAAATTAACATAAATATTACCATCAACCACCTTTCCCTCATCTCTGATCTACCTCGTCCTTTTCCCACTCTTCCTTCCAGCAACTTTCTCAACTTTTATATATATGCACATGTGTAACACATCTCTACATAGCTCTCGAGAACTCTTGCAATCGCACCTTCTTCCTATATATCCTCTTAGGCCAGATTTCGTCTTCCACTTCCAACCAAGGCAGAATGGAGCATGGAGAAGATAGCCCATATTGCTGTTTCCATCCAAAAGAGAAGATTGTAGGGGTATGTGCCCCTTGTTTGAAAGAGAGGCTCCTCATCCTGGCCTCCAAGCAAAGGCGCCATACAACTCATGAGCATGAGCGCGGATCAAGCAAAATTAGTAAACTGTACCGAATGCCCTCATCGTCTCTTCCAAAGGTCTTTGCTCTTGGCTCTTTACTTCACCGCCATGAAATCCGGCCACAGAAGCCGGACAAATTCGGCTATGACACAGACACCTCAACCAGCAACGAAGGTAACTAATTTCTAACGCAGCAAGTACTTAATTGTATATATGATATTCATTTTTTGTTTAAATAACAAGAAGTTACCATCTTGCTATTGGGTCGCTGGCATTCCTCAGAATGTTTGCAACATGAATCGTTTTAATACTAGTTCTAATCATGCTAGTGATTAGATCAAGAGAGCTATGGTCTCTGCAGAGTTTGTAAGAAGTTTAATTCCATATATGATATATGTGAGAAGCTTCCATCAAATTTAGAAGTTGAAATTTGAGGTTCTGATCATTGCAGATTCGTTCATATCGATCAAGTTTGGGGGCAATGGAAGGACATCATGGGACAAGGGCCGCAGCTCATGGTCATCCTCGGATATTTTCGAATTACCAACTAAGCAGTGTTTAGGCAAGGATATTAAAGTGACCAAGAGCTGCATGGTGGAGCATGCAAAGTCAAGGACCCCGAATTTGAGGTGGCGAAAGCGGATTGGTCACATCCTCCAGCTGGTCCGATGGAGGAGGTCCAACAAGGGAAGCGGGGTCCACATAGGCACCAAAGTGGAGGGTGGCAAAGTTAGGAAAGATTGGATAAAACCCATCACAAAGAGAAAGGTTGGAGAATAGATAGGGAATTATAATATCACCACTTATATGATTCTTTAGTTGAATTCCCCCAACTCAAGACCATCACCTGGTGTGAACTTACAAGAGGAAATATGGTAGATCGAGCTCCAAATTAAAACTTCATGTCATCAAAAAGGAGTAGTAGGATATCAGCTGGCGAGTTTTTAATTCAAAAGAAACAGGTAAAAAGTGAGTGAGGTGTGTTTGGTCAAATGTGTGTGTATTCAAAAGGGTTTCTTCTTTCCATTACTGTAATTGGTTTGTTGTGAGCTTTTTGAAGTTACTAACTAATTGTGAAGCGTCAAAGCCTGTTCTGAGCAGCTGGTTTAATCTTGGAATATGCAAAAACTTTGGCTTCTAAAGCAAAACTCAAGCATGGAATTTTCAATTTCAAATTAACTTAAACGGAAGGAATTACCCAAGTGATGCGCACGTGCAATCAAACAAGTAGGTCCTTAATTATGTAATTTGGAGACTTGCCTTGTCTTTAGTCATTAACCCTAGGCATCTCTACAAGACATCCAAATTAGTCCACACACTCCAAACATGCGTAACAGCTGAAGATCGCTTCTCAAGAGTGACAACACAGGTACTGGGACACAACTAACGATTAATAACTAACTTCAAGACAATTTCACGGAGAAACAAGCGTTTAATCTCCAAGCTATCTGCGACGTTACTTCTGAGAATTACCATGCAAATTAAAGCAGGAGAGTGTGGACCAATCTTTCCTTGACGCATGATGTGGTACTGAAAAATATTGGACCCCATTTGGTGAATTATTGATTTGCAATTGCCAGTATTTTATTGGCCTCTTTCATTTGCCATTGTATGCGTGGAACAGGAGAGGGTTTAAACTCATGATGGTAGTTATCGTAACCATCTCTTTTCTTGTGGATAACTGAATAAACAAGTCAATTGAAAGGTAATCGATTTGTGGTAGTAGAACTACAATGGATGCGTGCATGTGAATCTCAATGTTGAAGACAAGGTGCGTTGCAAGTAGCCTCCCTTGGGAAAGATGACCTTGTTCGATGACTCTATTTTGGAATTTGGGGACAGCTAGAGCTACATACTTGATCAGAAAGGCCCTCTTCTTCCTAAATCCCACCCAAGTTGTTTTTTTTTTTTTTTTTTTTTTTTTCTGAGTGTTTCTTCCAGCCAAGTTGTGTCAGGATACATCCATGACGTTCTACCTCCTTTTCCTGGAAGGTGGCAGTCCATTCTAAATATCAATATTATGTTGTTATCTTTCCTTTGCCCACTCTTGCCTTTTCCTTTGTCGTCTTAATATCGACCCCTTCAGGCAATCACCTTACCAACTTTAAGTTAAAGAACATTCTCATGTTTGTCTCCCTACCAAACTATTACAAGAGTGATTCTGGCTGTCGCCTAAAAGATAAATTAATGGCAATGCTTCTGCCTTCGCCCCTTCTAGCTCAGCTAACTTAACAATGAGACATTGCACGTTAGGTGGCCAGACTAAATGAGAGTTGGCTTCAATTTACGTTTACGTCCTGATCAGGTCGAGATATTTAAGCATCGCTTGATTGAAAGTGTATATGGTGACGCCTCATTAGTCATTAATCAACTCGTAATCAAAACTCCCATCGCCATTTCTGTCAAAAGATGTCGTTTGATTAGTATATGACGTGTCTGCCACTGCTGTTTGCAAATAGAAAGTGAGAACAGCACTGACTAATAACTAATCAAGAAACTTTTATCAATTTCAAAAGCTTCTCAAGTCTCAATTAGGACGTTGATGACAGGATGCTACTAATACAGTATGCTGACACTAGTAGGGATTAATTCGTGAGACCATCTATTTTGAATAGGTCGTAAGGAGGCCCGAGTATTCATGTACAGTTCTCGGAAACATTTGTTTTGGTGCTTCCCTATCTTTATGCAGTAATATTCTGTTTTTATCTTGAGAGAAATTATGGGAATTGAGGCACTGGGTCATTAAAACCCTTTTATGTGACATAGTAGCCGGCTAATAGAGGTCATTGAGCTGCCCGTACTGGCTTCTCAGTCTCTTACTATAATGGTCTGCTTTGAATATCTCAATTCTCAACTATCAGTTTTCAAGGTTAGCAAGCATATAAAATTAGAGAACAAGAGTAAGCATCCCTTGAGGAATGAAAGTCAAGTGGTGGAGCAAGTTGTCCTGTTATTTCTATTGACACGATCCATGCTTCCTGATCTTCTTATTAAAACAGTCTTTTAGATTATGAAAGGGAGCCTAAAGCGCCATTAATGTTGCGAGCACAATCTCTGTATCTTCCATTAATGTTGGCGGTAACGATGAAACTCATTTCATTAGAATTTACCCCATCCCATTTTTGCTTGTTAAAGCCATCAAATTAAATGCAATTGTTAACTCGGATTGTCCCCGAATTAATTACCAACGATATAAGGTCTTCCAGCCAAATTGATCACTCAAATTGAAAAATAATTTACTAGGAGGTCTTAGCTATAAGACTCAATCAACAATCAGCTGTAAGACCCAACCCAACCAATAATTATAAAAGCTTGAATTAAAATATCTATTTATTCTTGTAATAATAAAATTGTCACAAAGATATTTAATAGATGGATGGTTTATTTAAAGTTAATTGGGTCTCATAGAAGATTCTCACTCTAAGTATATTACATTAATTCTAATTTTTATTTTGAGTATTAATTAATTTTAAGGTATTGACAAGACCCAATTAAGGCCTAATGGGTTGTACGCAAATCACCATCTATCAAATACTGTTAATGGCATTTTAAAAATTTCAGTAATTAATAGGTGCTATCATTCATACAATTATTTTCTTTTTGTTTCTTAAGAAAATGGTGAACTGTGCAAAAGCCAAAATATGGCAACTTATGCCAAATTTCTACTGGCCAAATGGAAATAAATGGGGTTCGTGAACCAGCAGAACGACGTTTGGTTAGCTACATGGAGAGATTTTGCACATACATCGGGCTGGGATGTCCAGGACCAGAGCCCAGCCCGGCCAGATGAACGATAACCCTTTAATCCCTCTTCCTAATGGATAGGTAATAACTAATAACCCTGAAACACTTCGTGGTATACTCGTTCAACTGTAGGTACGTGTTTGTTCATCCTGTAATTTCTAGCTTCTTAGATTTGTAGAGGGTAATCTAGGTGCCGCCTTGCCAGCAAAGTCCGAAATGTGATGATTATCTATTTTCCGTTGGGCTCGGACCGTTCTTCTGTTGGGCTTTAGATTTTCGTAACGAGTGGCACGAACGCACAAGTCCCAAATTAGACGGTGAAACATGACTTACAAAAATAAAAAACAACAATAACATCAGATCGAGTTGATTCTCTCGCCCCTCGTCTCAATCAGAATTATTTCATAGGCGTGACGAAAATTATTAATTTGCGATGGTAACATGAATCAAGCATCTAGAAAGGGAGAGAAATGCAACGAGAAGAAAGGCATAAAGAACCTTCAAAGACACACAAAATTCTCGGTCATGAGTCATGCTCGAGGTTTTTAATCTAGTAATTCCTGGCTCCGGCGGTGGGTGATGCCATCTCTACGAAGCTATATAGTACCTTTGCTGCTTTTAGAATTACGAAGGCAATATAGTAAACTAACACCTTTATGCACGTCGGCCATAAGGGCCTAATTTACAAACTCAAGATCAGATTCCCTCGTCTGCACTCACACACTACCAAACGCAAGTTATAACCCGCCTAATACCGTGAAACAAGTTTTGCAATCCGTACTTCACCCACACCCACAGATTATAAATAAGAAAGCCAATACTGATTCGTCGATTCTCCTACAGATTCAGTTACTGAACATCACAGCCAACATTTTTTGACTTGTGTACCTGTATATATATACTCGTAGACGATTGGATATAACATTGCTCCTACAGAGAACCCACCTTCTTCACAGTTGGAGTAGTACCGGAACATGGAGAACGAACCTGGTCACAAACTGATTACGGTGGGACTCGACATATCCCCTGCATCGTCGCGGTCTTTGTCCTTTTATCCGCCCCGGCACAACCGTACCCTTCATCTGTCTTCTCTTCAAATGATTATCTCAATACGCTGACCGAACAACTTGAATGAAACAGAGTTGGATTTAACAAGTGAGTCACTCGAGGCATGATCCTCGCCTTCTAGGGGTGGACTGTTGGACTGGGGTACACAACCGACCTGCAATTCAGTATGAACAGCACTGTTGATCTCGGAATTGGGCGGCTGCGCCTCGGCAGCGTCGGGGGATGGATGAATGGAGGACTTGGAGGCGGGTAGATGTGATGATGCCCACGATATTGAGCTATGCCTGGCTCCCTGCATGCCAGCAGGTAAATAAGGTAGCTTCATCCGTTGGAAGAAGAAATCTTCCCCGGGAAACAATTCGTAGCCCTTGTCCAGAGTGAGGCGCATTTTCTTAGTAGCTTCGGAATGGGCCAAATCGGATGACAATTGGATTTCCCAAGGGTTAACCCTTTGCAGATGCTGCAATGCCTCATTTTCATCCCATTTCACCTGATCACAATGAGTATGAAATAATTGAATTGAAGATATGTATGTAAGCAAAAAATGCTAATGCGATGGTAAACAAAATCAGAGATTAACCTGTAGCATACGCCATGGAGAATTGACAATAGCTTCGATCGAACCATGGAAATAGGTGATACGGCCCGGGTCATCCGTCTCCGCGGCTATCTTCAACCTCGCGCCCACCACCCACTGTGACATCGCCGACGCTTCCACGGCCCTCGCCGGCACCACGAACTCCGCCCGCCCCGCCTTGGGGTAATGCACCACCTCGAAATCCATCCCCTTCGCCGCCAGCTCCGCCGCGTCCACCACTGACTCCGGCGACAGCCTCCCCCGCTCGCTCCTCCAGGAGCAGTCGCCCGGCCGCTTCCCACGGCGGATGCCGACGGAGATGCTGCCGGCGGTGGGGCGGACGAAGACGACGGTGTCCCCGGAGACGAGCTTCTTCTGGTTCACGAACTTGCTCCACCCGGTGGTCAGGAGGTGCCGGCGCGGCGTCCCCCGGTATATGTGCCGGAAAGTCCAGGCCGTGCCGTGAACGTCTTTGACGGCGATGTTCTGAGCTGGCGGCACCTTGCCATAGTCTAGGCCTGGGAAAATCGCGTCGGCGCAGAACCGTGGAACCGAAAACCCTCCTCCGTTATTCGCGTCGCTCGGCGTAAGCCTCTTCGCGAAGGCCGTCGTGTTAGCGAGGCCAACGCCGCCGTCATCGTCTGCGACGCCGGCGACGTCAGAGTCGGCGACGGGCCGGAGCTGCATCCTGGCGAAGACCTCGTCGGTCTCTCGGTCGGCGAGAAGCTGCACGGAGAGAACTCGGGCGAGTACCCGGGGCCGGAGAAGGCGGAAGTCCGGGGGTACGGCGGCCTGCTCGGCGTGGCCGAGAGGGAAGTAGTAGACGGTGGCGCCGACGGCGGGGACGAAGGGCGACCCGCCGGCGAAAACCTTCCAAATGGAGAGGTCTTCCATTGTCGGAGTCCGCCGACGGAGAATCGATCGGCGGGAAAAGCGGAGGTGGGGAGATGGGAGGACTAATGGGGGAGAGAGTAACCAGTAGTGGGGAGAGGAAGCAGAACACAACAAGAAAACGCACGGGCGGTCAGAGTGATGGAATGACGTAATTAACCCTGAAATACTGTTTTGACTTCCCCGGCATTTTCCCAAGTCCATTTGTAATATTTGGGGAACAAATAGAATTTACAGAATATAGTGACTCGATTGATTAATTTGTTGATAGGCCCGGGAAACAATTTATATTGTTTATTTGAGAAAAGGAGGAAAATGAATCAATTTGTGATTAAGTGTATATGTGGGACGGGAGAAAGGAAGTGAGTCAACATCTGGCTAACCGGGAAACTCACCGACCGGAGCAAAATGCATTTTTACGGTTAGAGTCTAATAGAAGAGGGGATCCTAATTAGTTTCCCTCAAATTGGATCAGTTAGTCTTAGATTTGCAGTCATCTTTGGCGTGCATCCATCAATTATTATTAGTTTTGCGAAACAATCAACGTCAATCGCACGTGTGCATGCAAATGATCATTCAATTCCAAAGTCAGTGTAAACATCGCCTTGATTATGTTGTAGCACATGCAATACTACGTCGTAGGTCATTGAACTTTGATTATATAGGTGGGCCTTCTGGTTGAAATTTTGGCCGGATCATGTTAATCTATATACTATTACAAAATCGTCTAATTGACTCGTCACCGAATTCGAGTGGCTGATCAAGTCATGGACATCAGTTGTTACGTCGAGGAAGAGAGAGTGCAGTGCAGCCGACTGCGGAATGTCAAAAGACTCGATAAATACGACAAAATTATTGCTTTTTTTTTTTAATTTAACCTTCACAGTAGAATTTTTTTTTTTCGGCCAGTAGAATCTGATAACATATTACTAGAGTAAATAAGTTGACGTAAAGTTAATTAATGGACGTATGAAACCATTGTGTACGGGTGGACGTTATATTTAACGCTAGTTGGGTGTTACTTGTTTCTTTGTTTTTATCTTGTCATCGTTTGAGAGCAGATGTGTTGTTTGAATCATTTAGCCTCTTAATGTCCAATTAGTCAAAGCAAGCGCACGTGAAAAGGCCACTGAAACAGCTTGGCTCTCCCTTCAACTTGAAAGTCGTGACAAGGAAATATGATCAGAAAATCAAGACATAGGAGCATGAAATTTATCATGAACTTGGTTTTGGTGGCCAAAGCGAAGACGATTGTTTTGCTGCATATTAATATGTAATTGCTGCTATCTTACTGTAAAGTTAATCGTTTTGTCAATGGTTATTGCAATTGATAATCTACATGGTTGGTTTGAAGTTAGCCCATCTTGTTGGCATATTAGAAGAACTCTGCCGTTGAATTATGGAGAGATATATATATATATATATATATATATATATATATATATATAAAAGAAAAATGAGCTAAGACTTGAGAACGTAACCAAGGCAACTGAATATATGCTTAGGACGCATCAAAAGCAAAACAATCAAGTCTGCTGATATCTATGAAGGTTTACCTGACTCTTATCTTTGAGAGGATCACATGATTAATGGCAGCAAGCGGGGTTATCTTTGTGAGGGTTTTACCTTTGTGTTCATCATTTGTCTATTCATGAGTACTTTTTGATGTTTGTCCTTACCATTTTTCTAATTCATGCGTCGACACAAGTTTAATGTATTTTCAACATATTATTATCTCTGTTCAAATAAATAATAACGGAGTTTTTTTTTTTGAAAAGGAAAAACTATTAGGCTTGTTTATTGTGGAAATTATGTGAGGTCCCAGGTATAAAGCAGCTGGCAGTTGTATCGTAGTGAACCAGAAGGCGGCAACCCAAATGAACCACTTTTTCGGCCCACTTGAAAGGCGAAGGCTAAAGTTGTTGGCCCAAATAAACAGTGGACATGACCGAACAGATAAAATGGTGGAACTTTCCTTTTTTTTTCTCCAAAGAAAAAGAACTCTTTTTATTCAATAAAAAACTCTTCGTTAACAATCATCGCTTTCTTGCCTGCAATTAAAAATCCTCACTCTCTTGAATTTTGAGTTTCTGACGAACAAATAGCGAAATAAGAAAGCTTTTGGTGTTTTCGTGGTCTGTCCCACTCAAAAAAGCTCAAGCTGGCCATTCCTATCGAACGAATATTTATCATTTATATAAAAAAAATTCTAATAAATAAAATAATAAAAATGATATTCTATCCTTTTTTCCCAATAATTACATTTAAAATGACGTTGCACCATTTCTAAAAACACTCCTAACATTTAACAATATCCTAACTATTGTTAAGAAGCAAAAACTCTAACTTTACCGAGCTTAAGCAGGAAAATTAATGGAGGAGGTAAAACCGGGCGCTTGGATTGGTGTCAGTAGGGAAGACGCGCGCTTAGAGATGAAGCTTCTTCATTGAAACCCAAGTACGATTACACGAGGGCGAAGTAGGTTCAAGGGTAGAATCTGTCAGCCGGCTTACCCTCCTCCTTATCGGGATCTCTTCCTTGTGGACTTTTCTGGGGTACACGTCCTAAAACCTCAAAACCTCTGCCACCGTTGAAGTGGATTGCTAATAGAAGGAAAGGAATGGGCGACTCGAAGGTGGAGACGATCTCCCGACTGGCTCAGTGGAGGATTGACAGCTTTGGTCCCTGCTCCTTCCGTCGCTCCGACGCCTTCAAAATCGGCATCTGGAACTGGTACTTCCTTTTTCTTTGCTTGTCGACGATTCTTCCATTCTAGACGGTGGATGCATAATCTTGCGTATTATTAAGTGTTATGAGTTTATGGTCAGCTTTGATCGATTGTAAGAAGTGGGAATCATTCCTTTTTTATTCTGATTTAATGACGGAATAACATTATGATTGTAATTAGTTAGTGGGATTCATTCCGTTTTTGCTTCTGGTTTTATGACGGGATAACAGTCAATTTCACTTTTTTGCGACGAAATAGGGCCCATCCAATTCTGATGTGCAATACATCAGTACGTGTGTATCATACTATCTAATGTAACCTAAAGATCACCGAACTTGCATGTTGTGATGAGTTGTGGCAAAAAATAGTCCCCGGTCACTTTCTAAAATTTGTCAGTGTTTAATTTTCTCTGGCATTTATGAGATATAGGATGATGCGATTACTACAAGATTGATTCTGATGCAGCCTTCATCGATTGTAAGAAGTGGGAATCATTGCTTTTTTATTCTGATTTAATGACGGAATAACATTATGATTGTAATAAGTGGGATTCATTCCGTTTTTGCTTCTGGTTTTATGACGGGATAACAGTCAATTTCACTTTTTTGCGACGAAATAGGGCCCATCCAATTCTGATGTGCAATTCATCAGTACGTGTGTATCATACTATCTAATGTAACCTAAAGATCACCGAACTTGCATGTTGTGATGAGTTGTGGCAAAAAATAGTCCCCGGCCACTTTCTAAAATTTGTCAGTGTTTGATTTTCTCTGGCATTTATGAGATATAGGATGATGCGATTACTACAAGATTGATTCTGATGCAGCCTTAATGGTATCAAGGGTCGGCCTTCTTTTGTTTCAAAATTTGATTTACTAAAATTGGTGAGTTCCCAGCTGAAATGTATCATATAGTTTCGTTTTTTAAGCTTTTGGTAAGTGCATCCGTGTTGTCAATCCTCTAGTCAGTTTCCTACACATGCTTTTTCAAGATGTTTCTTTGCCGGTTATTGGTTCAAATTTTATTTAAACGCTGTAACTTAATTGCCATCTGATGACATATTTTTATTCACAACAATTATTGGCTGCAGCATTAAGTTGATATTTTAAACGTCAATTCTCATATGGTATTATCTTTCCTTATGCTGGTTCCTTGACGGCTCCTCCACTTGCAATTTGTGATTTGTATTTGAATGCTCTTTTTTGTGAACTACATTCTGCAAATTTCATTAATTACTGTTATCTCCCTAATAATCTTTGTCAACACTAACAAATTGCATAAATTATGTGAGTAATTTAGTTGATTTGGCTCTTCGTCTAGGTATTTGTCAATTGAGAAGAATCGGTACCTTTACATTCGGCTGTTCCCTGAAGCATCCCGAACATCCAAGGAACAGCCTCCTATTGCCCGCTTTGTCTTGCGAGTATCCAGTTCTGGTATAAGCCGCCGTCTCTATATATCTCCTAGTAAGTAATCCGCCCATCCTCCCTCGCTCTTTTAGAAATTGTCCCTGCATATGCATTAAACTAGCTATAATTGGCTCAATAAATAAATAAATAAATAAATAGCTATAATGATGTTGGCTTATGCATTTTCCTTGAGGCGTTTGAAACAGTTAGTGAATGCTTTGTATGGATTCTTGTATGTACTCCACGTTTTTTTTAGAAGCTTGTACTGCGTGTGTTGTCACTAATGTTTGACTCATCAAGGAGTTTTCTTCAATGGCTTGTTTTCCATTGTATTGATTATTTGTTACCGCTGCTATGTTTTTCTTTTAGATACAAGTATGTTGCAACGAGTTCAACTTGTAGAAAGTAGTTTTCTTGCCATTGATGATGTATAGATGATAATTTCTGCTACTATGTGCTTTCTATTTGACGCAATAATTTTTGTAAATCATATGTGGTTCTTTCCATGATATTCTGCAAAGTTAATTTCTTTAGAATGCACAAAAGGAAATCTGCATTGAAGTTTCTATCTGGTGGATCAATGATTATTTTATTTTCATAAGATTTGTAACTTCTTGGAATTACATTTTTATTTGTGGGTGGCATATTATCTCCCTCACCTCAAGAACAGCTGCCATAATAGCGCATTCATGTTACTTAATGCTTATGGAATGTCGGTTTATTTCCAATCATGGCACTTCTGTATATGTTTGGAAACCTTTTCTCCTGTGCTCCTGCATTTGACGGTAACAATGTTGTACTTACATTCTCTCAAATGGGATGTGCTTTGAAGCTTTCTTGCATGACATAATGCAGTTCATGAGAGGCTTCTACGAACCAATGATGACTTTGTCTGGCCAGTTGATTCCAATTTTCAAGGACGGTTCATCATTGATGTGGAATTTTTAGACATTAAGATCTCCCCACTAAATGTGAGCAATCTTGATATATTCATTTTTTTTTTTACTCTGAAAGCTTATAATTCAAAATTAAAAAGATTTTGATTGCTATTTTGCCTTAGTTTGTGACAATTGATAGTTGTGTGTCACCTTTTTGCACACAAGGGTGGTGAAGCTTGTTCCATTTGGCCCAATGATGGACCTCTGCAAAATCTTGCTAGCAGAAGCACCCTTAGGTGTCTAGCTAGCATGTTAGAGGATGGTATCCATGCCGATGTAACCATAAATACAAGTGACGGGTCTCTTAGGGCTCACAAAGCCATCCTTTCGGCTAGCTCTCCTGTATTTGCCAGTATGTTTATGCACAATTTAAAGGAGAAAGGGTCTTCCACCATTGACATAGAAGACATGTCCTTGGAGTCTTGTCTGGCTCTTTTGAGTTACATATATGGAAATATCAAGCAAGGAGAGTTTTGGAAGCATCGCTTGTCTTTGCTTGGGGCAGCAAACAAATACGATATTTCTGACCTCAAGGAGTGCTGCGAGGAGAGCCTTTTGGAGGATATAAACTCGAGCAACGTATTGGAAAGGCTTCAGGAGGCCTGGCTTTACCAGCTCGACAAACTTAAGAAAGGGTGTCTGACATATTTGTTTGATTTTGGAAAGATATATGACTTGAGGGACGAAATCAATACCTTCTTCCGCCATGCCGATAGGGAATTAATGCTGGAGATGTTTCAGGAGGTTCTCACCGTGTGGAAGCCCCTCTAGTGCCCGGCTTAGCTTTATATATTCCCTTCAGTCATCTTTCTATGCAGCTGAAGAAAACCCGGTATATAAAAATGTATATCTAGCTATTGAGTGAGGTATTTCATCTTGCATATAGCATATATATGTATATATTGTCATTCTCTATCAGCTTAGAAATTGTGAAGCTTTTTAAGTGTATAAATGTGATGGTCAATAGTTGGCCTATAACAGCTGCGTTCTTTTAAAAGCTCTGGCAAGTTGTCTCGTAGTCACGAAGTTCTGTGGCTTATAGCATGCTTTTGGGGGAAAATTAGCCTTTCAATAGACATCGAATGCTATTGAGTTGTCCAACATAAGACTTACTATACATTGGGATTTTAATTACTAGCGAAAATCATTAATTTATAGTAGACATATGTTAGTATAAATGTGTTGTTCGGTTTCTAAGTGTTCATTCAGTATATTTGGTTGGTTGCATGAAGCTTGTTATGATACATTGATGCATGAAGCCAAAACATGGTACATTTACAAAGTACTCATGTACATACATGAGCAAGTGACAATTTTTATTGGGGGCAATCACTAGGTCCTACTCTCAAAACCCATATAGATAAATATAAAAAAAGGATATATATAAATTTTTGAATTAGTTTATTATTTTTTACCCTTTTATTTTAATAATAAATATCTTTAAACTAGTCCATTTTTATTTTTAAACAATTTAAAAACAGGTCACGCTGGTGTTAAAAAAAATATAAAATTTTAGTAATCTTCTACTTTATGGATATCTCACTTTGTTTTTTTTTGTATTATTATTATTATCCTTTTTTACGCATTGTGTCTATTTGCCAATCTAATGTCTTCCAACTGGGCCTAAGAAAGTGGCAAGGGGCCCACAAACAAAGTCGACGGGCATAACCGTTGATAACTTCAAATATATGGGCATTTTCGTACAACTACCCTAAAATATATGGGCATTTTCGTACAACCGTCTCAAATCTCCTGAATATCTTCTTCTCCACCACGCAGATCTACATAGCCACAACCATCCCCTCCCCCACGAAGAAGAAGACGAACACGCAAATCCATCAATCGAGATCGATCGTTCGATCGATCGGATCAGCGAAGAAGGTGAAGATTCGATCTACCCAACTCTCGATCGGCAAAAAATGTCTTCCACTTTCGCCGGCGACGAAACCGCCCCCTTCTTCGGCTTCCTCGGCGCCGCCGCTGCCCTCGTCTTCTCCTGTAATCAATACATCCTCATCTCGTGCTTTTTTTCTGTTTTTTTTTAATTTTTTTGCGTTGATTTTGATGGTGGTGGTGATGGAATCATTGGAGGTATGGGAGCGGCGTACGGGACGGCGAAGAGCGGGGTGGGGGTGGCATCCATGGGGGTGATGCGGCCGGAGCTGGTGATGAAGTCGATTGTGCCGGTTGTCATGGCCGGAGTGCTGGGCATATACGGGCTTATCATCGCGGTCATCATTAGTACCGGGATTAACCCTAAGGCCAAGTCTTACTACCTCTTCGACGGCTACGCCCACTTGTCTTCCGGCCTGGCCTGCGGCCTCGCCGGTCTCTCTGCCGGCATGGCCATCGGGATCGTCGGCGACGCCGGTGTCAGGTGAACTGCTGCTTGGATATCCCCATATTTTTGCCGTGCACTTGTGATTGCTTCGTTGGAATACTCGAATAATCAGTAGGTTTTAATGATAGAGCTTAGATCTGGTAATGTCTGATTAATGATTTGAATTGAAATTCATTGTTTCTTGTTTTAAGTGGTGGTTTATTGTGCATAGAGTGTAAATCTTGTGCAATGCTTGCGCAATATTTGTGTGTTAACATTTGAATTGATCTGGCGTACAATGCTTGCGCTATATTTTACATGGATTCTGTAGACCAATAGATCAACTGGTTCCCTAATTTCATTTTTCACAGCTCAACTAGCTGGGATTAGTCGTAGATTGTGCACGATGACGATCGTCACTAATTGTATAGCAGTATTTTTTTCATGAGGTGATAGCTTTAGGGGTTGTGAAAATTCAGGGAAGCACGAGTATGTTAAACCAATACATTTGCTTCATACTTACTGTATGAATCGTAGTTGCAGAGTTAATATCCGGCCAAGAAAATGTGACTTAAAACTTGCTCTGTATAATGTTTCATGGTTCTTCTAATTGCAGGGCCAATGCTCAACAACCAAAGCTTTTCGTGGGTATGATTTTGATTCTTATTTTTGCCGAAGCTCTCGCCCTTTATGGGCTTATCGTTGGTATCATCCTCTCATCAAGAGCTGGCCAATCTCGAGCTGAGTAGAAGAGCATGTGCCTTACTCCCTTTGAATTGTGTTCAAGTGGACTCATTGTATTATTATTTTGTGTGCCTTGCATTTACAAATTCTATTTTGTTCTTAGAGTACAGCTCTTTTGCACGAGCATAAGATACCCTTCGATATTTTGTATGCCTAGCTTGTTGATCAGATTCTCTTTTTAAGTGCTTTGATTTTGTGACCAAAGAGACTCGACTCGAACCAAACGGTTGGATGGTTCCCTAATAAAACTCTGATTCAAGTTAAAAGCTTTACACATAATATATATAAATATGTTTTAAATGTACTCTGTATATCACACGTCTTTAACTAATTAATATAGTGTATCTTATCTTTCAATTAAGATATATCTTTAAAATCAAAGTCATAAGATGTTATGTTACTATATTTAACTGCTCATTATTTAACGGGAACTTATTAACTAAATTCAAATTTATTTATAGATCTATAATATTTGTCATTGCAGGATATTTCATGTAGTAAATATGTTAAAGTTGAAAACTTTTAATGGTAAATTGATGCCCTGTTGAGACTTTACAATATTACTATTCCGTTCTTATTAACAAATGTACTATTAGCAAATCACCTGAAATTTGTGATGTACGTGGTTTTTATTAATTTTATAATTTTATCATCCTCTGTGTTTCATATTCTTAAATATAATTATTTATAATTATCTTTTTAAGTTTCCTTTATAATATATATATATATATATATGGAAAATCTGATTTTATTTAAATTTGAGCCGTCGGCTTACGGAGAAAACCCCTGATAAAATAAAATAAAAAACAAATTTCCCCGGCAGCAGAACCGACCAGGTGATCCGGAATAAAAGATAAAAATGCTTTCCTCTTAAATGGTTTTATACAAGCTTTAAGCGATGACATTTTGGTTGTACAATATTGGCAAGCAAGCAAGAAAATTTAAAAAAAAACATTATTGAATACAGAATAATCTTTTTTTATCCGAGCAATACAGATTCATCTTTACAAAAAAAGACTCGTGCAATTAGGCAGACAGAGTTCTGGACTTCAGGCCATTTTTTGTGAGATTAGAGATGTACACACATAATCAATGAGCTGTGTCTATTATTTTTATCCCTTTATTGGACTCATTGCATGCCTTTTCCATTTCCCTCGAGTAAATTGTAGAAAACTTGAGGCTTCCTGTATCTGTCCTTGCATAACTCCTGAAATATTGGCATGGGATTGATGGCGTCCTATGTTTGGGTTATAAGTTGAAAACTAATAGTTGTAGGGGTGCCCACTTATTAATGAGCGCAAATTGCATGTGCTATATGTTGGGCCCCTTCGAGCCCCAAAAGTGACTTGCTACAGGTTTATGGGCCTCTCTTAATCCAAAAGCTAGCTTAAGAATTAAGGCTTTCCCATTAGCCTATATACAAGTCACCGGTTGCCTCCAAATGGGATGTGGGATTAACCCAACAATTCTCCCCTTCACACATCACAACACCCGAATCATCTCCCCCTCACCACATGCGGAGCCAACATGTCTTGGTGAGGTTCCAGATGACACTAATTCGGGCCAATTTCGGACCGACCGACAAATAGAGAGACACAAACTCGGACCGGCCGACAAATTGTGTGGCTAATTGAGACAACACCAAAACCAACCTTGGCTCTGATACCACTTGTTGGGCCCTTCGGGCCCCAAAAGTGACTTGCAACAGGTTCATGGGTCTTTCTTAATCCAAAAG
>JAVDBV010002679.1:0-13642 GCA_032619315.1 Piper longum
GCAATTTAGTATACATAATAAGACAAATATTCATAAGTAAATATAAAGTTAATAATAACAAATAATTATGTAAACATTCATCATATATGATAAACATATAAATATAAATAAATAAATAATAATGAATAAATAATTAATTAGTTAAATAATTAAATAAAACCATAAATAAAGAAAAAATAACATAACATTGAATCATGCTAAATCATGTGAATATGCATATAAATTAATATAGGAGTTCTTGAATTACCGAAAACGGTGCAAGAATGGACGAAAACGGTCCAAAAATGAGCTGAACCAGACCGAACTAAGTTGAACCAGACCGAATCAAGCTGAACCAGACCAACCCGAATGGCCTGAACCAACCCGGTCTGGAAAATGGGTTGGGTTGGCTGGGCAGACATGGACAGGACAGACGGACTTAGAGATGACCAGGCCGACGTGGTCATAGGCTGGCGGACATGGTCGTGGGCAAGCGGACCACGAACCGGGTAAACGGGCCGACACGATCAACGGCGCCCATCGCCGGAGAACGGCCACGGTAACGGGGCTGGGGTGGCTTCCGGTCGGGATCGACAGAGGAGAGGATGACGAGGGTGATGGCGGTGATGACCGGTCGAGTTCGGGCGCTCGTTAGTCGGAAAATAGCCGGAAAGGGGCGGCATCGCCGCCATGTGTCACGACGTCGCCAGCGGCAATCTTGACCATGGCAGAGGTCAATTTCGGTCTCAAAGTGTAGATCTAGGTGAGGGGTAGCTGCGTGGGTGGTCGGATCGACCGGTGGTGGCTCGCCGGCGCTGGAAAATAGCAAGAAAGGGTGGCGACGGCGGCGAAAAATCGTCTCAGAAAACGTCGTCGTAATGGCGACGACGGTGGCACCAATGGCGATCATGGGTACGGACGGGTAGCCAGCCATGAGGTGGTCACGGTCGTACCAATCCGGTGGCCAGGGGTGAGGCAAAGGCTCACCGGCGGCGAGTCGAAGTGGTGGCGGCGTAAGGGTGGAAAATTTCAAAATCATGAAACTCTGGAAATCAATGGGTGAAGATAAAATGAGTGGACGGTTCAGATCTTGCCACGTGGCATGATCTGGTCATCCAACAACTCGTGACCTAGTGGGACCCACCTATGGGTATATACATTATAGATATGGACGGAAAGTTCGGATCGAGACCATCCAAAGTCGCAACTGACTCGAGTCCTGAAATTGACTCTATAGGCAGGAATGAAGAAAATAAGGTTAAATGAGCCTCGAAATCTTAAACTCAATCAAGATGGGCCCACAGGGCACAATCTGAGTGATCTGAAATTCCTATGCTGCATGAAAATGATGTTCCCATAAAATCTCAAACGGATACTAAACGCTGCAACGGCCTAAATATATGCCTAAAATCTTAGCTAGCATATACAAACAAATATATATACCTCACTATACAGATAACTCATAATCTAATCATTTACATGTCGGGCATACTCAATCACTATAAAATAGTCATACGGCCATCTGGGCCCATATTCAAAATCTAAAACTAGTTTGGCTCGATCTCGCTCGAACCAACTCGATAATGACCCGAATAAGGAAAAACTCGAATTGGGTAAAACCCTAACCCGAAAATGGGGTTTTACATTGGATATACTGGTATTTGTGCACATTTTATTGATGACAATTGGATTTTACAAAAGACACATATTGTTTTTGGAATATTAAAACATCTGCATTCCGGTATTAATGTGACTACTATATTTTTAGACATTTTGCAAAGTTTAAATATTCATGATCGAATTTTTATTATAACATTAGATTATGTTTCTAATAATGATAAAATGGTTGAAACTATTTACAGATGTGCTATATTACCATTTCCTTCTATATTTTATTGTAGTTGTAGAACATATATTATTAATTTAATTGTTTAAGAACTTAAAATGTGGAAGGAATATATGCTTTGCTTCATGTTAGTGTTAGTGGCCCTAAGATTCAAAACTATAAAAAAGTTTGTAAAAACTAAGGATTAAAGCTAAAACAATTTGATATGGATGCAAAATATAGGTGGAATAGTACTTACCTAATGTTAAAATCAATTGATAGTTATGAAGAGGCATTAATATCTTGTGGTAATCTTCATTGTATGAACTCAAAGATTAATTTATATCAGTTTGATTTGCATATAGCTAGACACATGATGGATTTTTTAAAAGTTTTTTACAAAGCAACTTAAGAACTTTCTGGGACTTAGTATTGTAGTTCTCATTTATTTGTTCATAATATAGTTAAAATAACTTCACAATTTATAAAATATAGGAATCATGAAATGTTGGATTTATTTATTATTAACATGGAAAAATTTTTAAATAATATTGGAAATCACTACCTTTGCTTGTTTTGTTGGCATTGACAATGGACCCTATATTAAAACTTAAAAGGTGTATTATTTAGTATGAAACATTTTTATATGAACTTGTGTATTGATGAAATTGATGATGATGTAATTTAGGAGAAAGATATAATAGATGGCTTAGAAAAAATGTATAGGGCCTCTGATCAAGGATATGGACATTTTAGAATTTTAGGTTGTTCATCTTCTATGGATGGATCAAGTTCAAGCGTTCAACCTCTATTTTCAATGTGGGATTAAGATAAAGAGACCATGACTAGTAGCACAAACAACTTGGAACACTGCACTTATGATCGAGTATTCTTTCGACCGAAAAAGATATCTTGATGTGTTACAATGGTCGAAAGCTAATTCAACTACTTTCCAGTCCTTAGTGTCATGGCGAAGGACCTGCTAGCACCACTTATGTCAACCATAGTGAATGAGTTGATGTTTAGCACGAGTGGTCTGTTTATAAAGTAAGATCGAAATAAATTAGCTCAGGATGTTGTTGAAGCCGCCATGTGCCTAAATGATTGGCACAATCAACAACAATGATCAATGCAACTTGACCAATTAGATGATGATGTTGTTGAGGATTTTACTTACTTTTCAATTATTGGTGATGATTCTAATTAATATTATTGGTGATTATATATGTAAATGTAATTACTATAATATTGTGAATTACTATTGCACATGATTGTATATAGCATTGTAAGTGCCAACCTAGTTAGGATCTACTTATACTATTATGAGACAATTTTGATCCAACTTATTTTCTTTAATCAACAAAGTCTATTTCTTTGAATTATTTATAATCCAATATTTATATTTTTTATAAATAAGAATTATTGAACATTATTTATGGAAAAATAATTTAGTATTAAACAAACTTAAAATTACTGAAAAATAAAGAAACTAAAAATTACTGAAAAATCAAAAAATTTTAAAAATTGAGCTCAGCTCGACTCTATCAAGCTCACGAGCCCCACCGAGCTGAGCCCTGACTCATGAACAATGGTTCGATCTCCACTTGACTCATTCATGTCACAAGCTTGGACGAGCCGAGCCGGCCCGGCTCATCGAACAGCTCTTCTTGTAACATAATCTTCTGGTTTATAATCATAAATAATGAGCAATTAGCAGATGACTATTCATTTATTGATACTTGTAATACACTAATCTGAATGATTATTTATATTTGGACAATCAAATCCCTCAACATATATATTGGAGTTTTAGTCTTAAAATCGTATCATACCAAATTTTTTAATATGAAATTTTCCCAAAACCTTGATTAATTTTGTTGAAAAGTACTTTATCTTAACCTCTAACTAACTAAATACTGATTAAAAATATTTTCAATATCTAATAAACCATTTTATTTATAATTTTAAAATTTGGTTGAATTTGATTGGATCAATTTGAACTAAATATGTCTTGCACCAACTATAAATCTGATTAGCTATGAAATTTAAAATTTTAGCAAGAATAAATGCGTAATATCAACCTAAATAATTCAATGCAGGAGCCAAAGAATGAGACATACATGGTTCATATTTCTTATTATGATTCAGCCAATACGAGTATCAAAATATAATAATAATTTAAAAAACGTTCTTTTTATCTTTTTGAGAAGGGATATATATATGTGTGTGTGTGTGTGTGATATAGTGATATATAACAAATTTGATGCGTCCATTGAGATTGCAAGTTACACATGCCACCACCCGAAAAAGAAAAACTCTTCATTCTACCTCGTATACTCATAGTATAAAGCCTTAATATTTGGACTCGACTTGACATATTATAGAGTAGAGTCGACTTAGAGTTGAATTGAAACTGACTTGGAATCATTTATTTTAATTTTTTAATATGCAAATAAAAAATATGAAATTAGTAAAAATTACTCTTTTAATATTTGAAATTGATAAATATATTTTATATTACTTAAAAATATTGATTTAACTAACCTAAAAGAAAAATAATATATTTTAGTAACTTTTATTAATAACTTGGGGAGCTAATTTCTAAACTAGTGACAATGAAGTCATTCATGGAGTTTGACTTAGTAACGGGCAGAGTCGAGCCGACTCGGACAATTTTTGGAATAAGAAAAGAGTTTCAAAACTAAATGTGAGCTTTTACAACCAAGTAGCAACTCAAACAAGATGGTAAATAAGCCATGTCATGTCAAATATGGCAATTTATATCCAGCTTATTTTCAAACTAGTTAGCTTAAACTTGATTTAATATAAAATTATATTTTTACTAGCCGAAGTCGAGTGGCTTAAAGTTTTATTTTAAGTGCTCAAAATTTTGATTAATCAAAGTTAATAGGACATTTGGTTGCAATAGAAAACTTTCTATAAAATTTCTAAATAATTTTGTCATAATTTTTGTTTAATTATAATTTTAAAAAGCGGCATATGTGATTAAATTATGCTTGGTAAGGGAAGAGGAGAGGGATAAGCATTAGAAAAAAAGTAGTGTTTGACCCTTTTTTTTCTCTAACATTATACGAAGGTTTTTAAAAACAACCTCTACCATTTTATATTTGGATAATGTTTTACCAAATTTTTTTTTTATTTGTTATCATTATTATTTTATATTTTGGTAATAAATAAGCACAAAATAACAAAAGTAAACCCGCCCAATAAAGCAAACACTAAATGCAAATTTACGTCACATATAATAAAGCAAACACTTTAACGACATTACTAAATGCAAATTTACCTTATATATTAAGGTTTCTAATTATGGGAAAAACAATATTTTATATAAACTATCAATAATGTATAAATTATAAAATATAAAATAATTTTAAATTAACCCGAATAATTTATTAAACTTGAATCCATTTTTTCCCTAAGCAACTTGAATCCATTGAAATCAAGTTTAATCTACAGCCAAACAAAGCAGAGCATGATCAAGCACAGCTTAAGTTAAGCATTTATTTGAACTTCAAAACCACGAGATGAGTTCAAGAAGAGCTATATTTTCTCGGATTTAACTTGCAAATATTTTGATTTGTAGGGCTGAATAAAGTTTGGCTCAAAACGATCAAACTGACCAAACTGAATGGTTTGGTTCGGTTTGGAAAGATTTTTGTTTAGTTTGGTTTCCACTTTGGGTAAAGTGCCATGTATGTAAAAAATTAGGTTGGAACCAAACCGAACCGGAACCGATAGAAAACCAATAAAATAAAAAAAACTTAATATTTATATTTTATATAAGTTATTATTAATTCTTTTAATATATTTTTAATTTACTTGAGATGTTTATCACAATATTTATGTATATTGAATACTTGTGAATATGATTATAATAGTTAAATCATAATTTAATTTTACTTATAATGAGAATAATAATTAATTTTAAAATAGGTTTCTTAATTTAAATATTTTCAGTCCAATTTGGTGCGATTCGGTTTTGGAAATTTCTTTAGATTTGGTTCGGTTTAGAAATTGGGCTATCCAAGGAGAGTTCTGAAATTTGTCTCCGTTGGTTCCGCCGAATGGGCTGAACGGTCAGACCTGTTGAGTTGATATGTGTAAATAATTTCTTTTTTCTCCCACAAAATTGACATATTAGCGGCGTTCCACAAGTGCGCCGCCAGCCACACACGCAGGAGGCGTTTGGCGGACGCTTCGTCGGTTCATCATCTCCCCTACACCGCGCTCCCGGCGAAACAACCCTGACGGCAAATGCCAACCGAGTCTCACGCACACCTCGTCTCCCCATAACTCCTACTCCTCCCCATCCCGACGCAGGATACCGAAAGGTTAAGAAACCGAGGCAAATTACTAGCCTCTTCAAATCCTACCATTTGGCTCCTAAATAAACAACCTGTAATCACAGGTCCACCTCCCACTCCACCGTATTATCATTAATTATAACAACAGCCATGATAAATCAATCAATTATAGCGGCGCTAATAAATCCACCATATTACCATCTAGTATTGGAACAAACGCAGAAAAACTTCAATTATCGTTCGTTGATTATAAGGATAGTAATACTAAATAAGCAATGATATTATGTAATGTAAATGAGCGCTAATCACATGTATTTTTTTGATAAAAAAAAAGTAAAATTAACTGTGCTTGGTTCATCTTCAATCTTCTCGCCCACTCATTATTCACAATCATCATTATTATTATGCCTACTCCCTTAGTCCCACTACCTCTCTCCTCCACCCTCCTTTCCTCCCCACCTTTTTTACTAGGGTTTTGATCGGAGCTCCCCCTCTTCCCCCAGTCCTCCCAGATTTGGCTCCGCTGTCGTCATCGGGACGATGGGGATTCTCGGGACCGGCGGCTAGCAGAGGGGACGACGTTGCCTCTGCTCCAATTGTGCTCCGATCTCTCCTCCCCGGTTGTAGATGGGAATTTGCCATGGAAAGCCCTTCCAAAGGTCGGATTTTTCCCCCGCACCGGAGGCGGAGCTGCACGTTAACGGAGATGGGTTGAAGAAGGAGGTCGCGGCTGCGGCGCCGGCGGCTAGGCCTGCCTTCGGCTCGCCAGCTCCGGGGAAGGGAGACGGGGACGCCGCGGCGGTGGCGGCGGCGGCGGGGAAGAAGTCGCCGTTCTTGCCCTTCTTCTACAGTCCCAGCCCCGCCCACCACCTCTTCTCCAAGAAGTCGCCGGCGGCGGGAGCGGCGACGCCGCTCAGCTCCAATTCCACGCCGAGGCGGTTCTTCCGGCGGCCCTTCCCGCCACCGTCCCCGGCGAAGCACATCCGGGCGGTGCTGGCACGGCGGCATGGCTCCGTGAAGCCCAACGAGGCGTCGATTCCCGAAGGCAGCGAGGCGGATGGGGTCGCCGGCGCGGGCCTGGATAAGAGCTTTGGGTTCTCGAAGAATTTCGGGAGCAAGTACGAGATCGGGGAGGAGGTTGGGAGGGGGCATTTTGGGTACACTTGCAAAGCCAAGTTCAAGAAGGGGGAGCTCAAGGGGCAGCAGGTGGCCGTGAAGGTCATCCCCAAAGTCAAGGTCGAACCTTTATCCCATTTGACCTGAATCTTTTGGTCGCCGGGTGCTTTGAGCTAAGAATGACGGCAATAGAATTTCTGATTTATGGCCGTTGAATCCTGATGCTTTGGATGAGCATTTTATGAGTTTGTTTTTTCTTTTACTTAAAAAAAATCTTTTTGGTTGCCTGCTGTCGTTTGGCCATGTATATTTTTAATAGGAAAAATAGCATAAATAATCAAGTTTTAATATTTCCTATCACAAATAACCATAATTTTAAATTTATATTATAAATTACCTGTTTTGAAATTTTTATTTTATGAATAGCCAATTCATATATTTTAAGAATATTTTACTCATAATATTTGTTTTAATAACATAAATACCCTCAATCCAACTTTAAATTTTTTCAAACATAATTTTTTTGTGTTTTATATAATGAATGATATTTTATTTTTTTTAAAATATTCATAATAAAAATATATTGGATAAAACAAACGTTTTAATTTTTATTAAAATGTGACAATTTCAAATTAAAATTTTGAACGTCTAAAAATATATATTTTTTATTTATGATGGCCTATAATTTAATTTTCTTTTTAATTGTCCAAAATTCAATGGAAAATATTTTTTGCTTCTTTAGCTCATCAATATTATAGTTTTATATTCTATTTAATATTTATCATATAATTGTTATTTTATATATAAAGTTAGTAAAAAATTATAAGTTTTATCTATCATATTTTTTTGGTATTAGTAAAAATAAATCTTATGGCTCTTTTTGTCATTATTTAAAAAATGATAGAATTTGGCCATAATTGATATGAAAATTTTAAAAATGACCCATATCTGATATAATTTTGTAAACTTGGATTTTTTAAAAAGAACTTTGAAATGTGGCTATTTATGATATTTTCCTTTTTAATTTTTTAAGTTTTTACTTGACGTAGTGAGACTGTTCCTTGGTCGTTATTTGACCTTGATGATTTTTCTGTGACACATATTGATATGGCTTACGGGTAATTGCGTTTACTGATAGAGTTAGTGATTTTGCAGGCTAAGAAATGTTACATCAGTACTTGTGTTGTCAAAAAATGGCAACGGCTGATATTTAGATTATGATGTTTTCATGTTGTGGATGCTTAATATAATTGATATTAGATTCTTGGTTTTTTACTTCATGCTTGCAAAGCAGCTTTGTTTTTTTTTAAAATATATCATGTATGTATGGAACAGTGAACTATTTTGTAAATCAATGTCTTTCCTGTTAAATTTTTGTATATTTGAGATTTGTCAGATGACAACAGCAATTGCCATTGAGGATGTCCGAAGGGAAGTGAAAATATTGAGAGCTCTCACTGGCCACAATAACTTGGTTCAATTTTATGATGCATATGAAGATCATGACAATGTGTACATAGTGATGGAGTAAGCTCAATCATTTTCGAATTTGTAATCTTCATTCAGTTGTTACTCCATTTTAAATGTAGTTTCTTTGAAGGTTTTTGGGCAGCGGTCTCTTCTTACCTATGGCTAAGCACAATGCATCATGCATTCTTTCCACTTATTTTGAAGTGTTGTTTCCTTCATGATATTTTTGTAAAACATGTTTATATTGTTCTTAAATTTTTTTTTTTTGTTTTGGGTGGAAGTTTTAACACATTGAGAATGGATGCTATTCTATGTTTATCTTTTTTCTTGTCTAGGTTAAATGTCTTTCATGTCTAATAAGGAGTTTTTCTTTCCTATTTGCTTTCTAGTTTCATATTGCGATTTCATTTCATTGCTTATTTGGTAATAGCCTGCATGAAGATACGATGTTGTGGTTTGAGTGCTTCTTGTTGTGTAAATGTACTCTTGTGTACGATGTGGATTATTTGACTGTATAATGTCATTTTAAGTTTAATAATCGAAGATATATGAAGATTCTTCTGTCCTTACCTTTTCTTATTATTATCAGATTATGTGAAGGTGGGGAGCTTTTAGACAGGATTTTATCGAGGTAGTTTATTTCTGAAATGTGATTGTTTTCTCCATTAATTTTGAAGTCTAATGCGTTGATGTGGTTTTTTATGTTTAGAAATTGATGGAATCTTCTTTTCTGTCTTTGGCAGGGGTGGAAAATATACTGAAGATGATGCTAAAGTTGTCATGGTGCAGATACTTAATGTTGTTTCCTTTTGTCATCTTCAAGGTGTTGTTCATCGGGATCTCAAACCAGAGGTAAGAGTAATCTACTCTTCAGTATTGACAATTTCAAAAATTTTAAAGATCGGGTAAAAATTAGTAAAAAAATTTTCACTTAGAGTTTCAACACGATTTAGTTTGTAAAACATGGTTTAATGCCTCAACTGTTTAGGGATAATTTTATTCTGAAAGATGCTGACAAATGTGTTATCTTGTAGCAGTAATTATCAAAAATAGGATTCATAATCATGATTTTTCTGATTGGTCTCTTGTTTTTGTACTGCCTTGGAAAATCCGTTGCTGATATTTTGCTTTTGTTGATTCAGAATTTCCTTTTTTCATCCAAGGCCGAAGATTCCCAACTAAAGGCTATTGATTTTGGACTCTCAGATTTTGTTAGGCCAGGTTTGTATTGAGCAAACTATTTGTTCCAACCAACAACTTGAGAAAGGCGTGCCATGTTCTCATTTTATTGGAGAGTTTTGGGATAGAAATCCATTTCTATTTAACTCTTGGCTTTCGCTGTTTATCCTAGATGAGAGCTTAGAGGTTGTGTTTTTATTCTATGTTCAATGATGGTGTGATGAAAGAAATTAATTTTGTGCCAAATAAGCTATGATCAAGATTTTCTATGTTGGATATCGGTATTGTGTCAGACAATGAGGGTGATTGACACATTTTTTAAGATCATCACCATTGTGTCCATTTTGTGAAGAATTTGTGTAATTCGCTCAATCAAAAATCATCTTGTTGAAATCCGAAGTTGAGTATCTTGTTTCAGTGAGATGTCATTGACATATTGCCCACCTTTATAAAATTAAGATAATATAAATATCACCCTTCGATATTGTGTCGGCAACTCAAAGATGTAGATAGATCGGAGACATATCGGAGATTTATCGAGATATTGCGAATCTTGGCTATGATGATGATGATGATGATGATGATTATAATATTAGTATTTTAGTAAACGTTTTTGATAGTCTGGATATTAAATGACTCACCCCTTGTTATTTTATTGCCAGATGAGAGACTTAATGATATTGTAGGAAGTGCATACTATGTAGCACCTGAAGTTCTACATAGATCATATAGCACAGAGGCTGATGTATGGAGCATTGGTGTGATTGCTTACATCCTGTTATGTGGGAGCCGTCCTTTTTGGTCACGCACAGAGTCTGGAATCTTCCGTGCAGTTTTAAAAGCAGATCCAAGTTTTGATGAAGCTCCATGGCCTTCTCTATCCTCCGAGGCTACAGATTTTGTCAGAAGGTTGTTAATAAAAGATCCGCGCAAACGGATGACTGCTGCCCAGGCATTAAGTAAGTTATGATAATATACATGATTTTTAAATGGGATATGTTGATTATTGTTGATTTGTTATCCTTGCTGTTTACAGGCCATCCATGGATTAGAAATTACAAGGATGTAAAAGTACCTTTGGATATTCTAATATTTCGGTTGATGAAGGCTTACATGCGCTCTTCATCTCTGCGAAAGGCTTCTTTGAGGGTTAGTCTATAATGGATGCACATTTTCTTCTAGTGTCCCTTAAATTTCATCTGTGCTTGCTTCTTAGTTCAAAGAGTCAATTTGTTACATCTTTTAGTATTTCTTTAGAGTCTAATCTTGAATGGTCATAAAAGTTTACTTGTTTTAATTTTTTTGCCATTGATTTTTTGAAGATTGCTTGTTTTAATTTTTTTGCCATTGACCTTTTTGAAGATAATTTGCCCTTGACATCTGATCATATGTTTTTATTTACATCAGGCTGTTTCGAAGACTTTGACTGTAGATGAACTTTCTTATCTTAAGGAGCAGTTTTCCCTTCTGGCGCCAAATAAAAATGGATGCATATCATTAGACACTATCAAAGTGGTACGAGGGTTTATATCTTTCTTAGGACAATGTTAGGGACCAAACAGCAGTTGATCTGATGTTATTCTTTGTATTTTTTTTCAGGCTTTGATGAAAAATGCAACAGATGCTATGAAGGAATCACGGATGTCAGATTATCTTGCAACAGTGCGTTTTATATCTCAAGAATATGTTTTTTTCTTCTGTTTCTCTTTTGATTTCTTTTAAAAACAAAGTTGGATTTTTTGTTTTTTTTTTCTTTTTGTGACTGGAGCAGCTGGGTCCTCTTCAATACAGAAAGATGGATTTTGAAGAATTTTGTGCAGCTGCAGTAAGTGTTTATCAACTTGAAGGTTTGGATAGGTGGGAGCAACGAGCTCGTTGTGCCTATGAGCTTTTTGAAAAAGATGGGAATCGGGCAATTATGATAGAGGAACTTGCTTCGGTATTCTCCTGCCAATTTTATATAGTTTTTTATGTGATTGGCAACAATTATTGATTTTTAGTCTGTTTTAGATACCTGGCATTAGGGTTTTTATGGCATTAGGGTTTTTATGGTTAAGTCATTTATTACTTTCCTCTGCCAAATCGAACTTTATTTACTCAATTATGATTATTGGGTCTTTAGTTACTTTTAACTATTTGGGCTGAGAAAATTCCTTATTGTTTTATCCAGAATTCGTGTGTTATTTTGTTTCCTAAAATTTGTCTTGTTGATATTTCTATGTTCATCTGTTGTATAGGCAGTTAAAATCTTCAGTTCTAGTTGTTTTGCACATGCACTGATTAACATTCGGGAATGTCAATTTCAGTAAATTGATGGTCTTGGTTGTAATCTCAGGAACTTGGCCTAAGTCCTAATGTACCCATGCATACTGTGCTTCATGACTGGATCAGGCATACTGATGGAAAATTGAGTTTCCTTGGATTTGTGAAATTACTGCATGGTATTTCTAGCCGAACGCTTGCAAAGGCTCAATAGTCGATGTAGACAATGTCAGAAGTTTTCGGTGCATAAGTATATGTGCAGCTTCACCCTTGTGCAGTTTTTTGTTAAGTGACATGTTGAATGAAGGTAATCACAGTTGATGCATTACGGCTTAATTATAAGAATCTCAATCGAAGGTGTTCCAGTCCTCAAGTTTAATTGGAGTTGTTGGGGTTAAACCTCTGTTCTGGCGCCTGAGGCATGCTGTTATTAGAGATGTAGCTCAGTGCCAGTGTAATGTTAGCCACATTTTTTACATAGTTTAAGAACTACAGATCTGTTCCCCTTTCAATGTAACAAATGTAATGTGGTGCGTCAATTGAAAGTGTATCGTTCATTTCATTCAATTTTAAACCCATGTTTCATATTTGTGTTTAATTCTATCGTGAACGATAACAATGGAATTTTAGTCACTGATATTCCTAGCTAATTAGACTACGGTTTCTGTAAAGTATCACAAAAAGCTTACTTGCGCCAAATTTCTTGATTTACTTGTGCTTTTTCTAGGTTTATATGGAAATTCTAAGTTGCTTGTTGTAAGATTGAAATTGCCCATACGATTCATTCATTATTCTATGTTGACTCAGCAGTTCACGTAGCCCATACGTTTATAAGGTTTTTTGTTTTTCATATTTATGGACTACAGTTTGTAAACCCAACCTTACGTTTAGGTTATCGCCATACAAGCCTAATTGCATGGTCACAACCGTCATGCTGTGCAAAGCGATGCAATCTAATTAAGATAGCGAGCTACGGTGCGCTGGAGACTTAATAGGTCCACCGAACACTAGGGACCACATTAATAAATGTAGCCTTGTCAAAAAAATATTATTAAAAAATGTGAAGTATTCGCGCAAGACCATTTTCATGTTGAAGAACCAAATGTGGTGGTTCACATTGTTCAATAATAATAATAATAATAATTATTATTATTATTATTTTAAAAATGTCATCGCTTGGGGGAAGAAATGGGCACAATACGGGACAAGGATCTAGCGTAGAATAAGTATTACATTTTTCTGGTCCATCTGATGCGCAAATGATGATACAAATGCTATAATTTTATAATAAGTAAGACAGTTGAGCTTCTTACTTAACAAAAGGAAGAAATTTTTTATTATTACTAAGTCGTGGGGAGAATTAAAATTAATTACTAAAAAAAAATTTATTATAATGACAAAACTACCATTAGCCACATCTAGCTGCTCAGGTTTAGGGGCGGCTAGATCATGGCCACCCTCGGTCGCCCCAGATCTGACTACC
>JAVDBV010002681.1:0-13461 GCA_032619315.1 Piper longum
ATATATATATATATATATATATGTAAATTAACTGCCAAATTGAGTACCATAGACAGGTACAGACCAGGCCCCTCGGTTGGCGTCATGCTCTCATTTATCATGCGTGCATAGAAAATCCAAATATTATACAAAAGGTATAAGGTCTGGGAAGGGCTCATAAATAGCACCAGAGAGACTTTTGATCTGGATCTTATATTTTCGAAATTCACATTAAGGGATCTCAACCTTAAAATTTTATTAATTCAGAAAACTCGTTAAGATGTCTTACAGGTAGTGAGATCTAATAAAACACCACTAATTATGTCTCACGATATCAATCAAAACTACGATAGAGTCAAACAATATATCAAGTAAAGAGGAGTTCCAATGGACATGTGAGATATGCTCTACGTCCTAACTTGGCAAATTCGACTCCTCACGACCTAACAAATGGAGACCACTACTCAAACCCTGAATAATACGTATGTGCAAGGACATACAAACAATCCTAGATGTAGCAAATGAAATGATATGTAAGGGTATGAACTTAAACACACAATATTTCACATCAATCGCATCACATTTACATGCTGACCGTACTGAAAATTGCATGAGATTTTGATAATTCAATAAAAATGATGAACTAAAGATCTCAGTTCATTATAAAATTATTTTTGTGATTTAACCTGCGTACTTAAATCTAATAAAAGATATTGAAACGCCTGGAATACTCAAAATAATTTAATAGAGATACCTAACACGTTAATCGAGAATAAGATCTCGATAAAATTATAAAAAGTAACTTATGATTTAAGGTTAATTATTTAAACTTAACCTCGATGATAATTTAGTCGTAGCGATTTAAATCTAGAAAACTTAAAAGACTTTGCATCACACCCAACCAGTGTCAATGAGTTAAAGATTATCATTATTAAATATTATATCGTTTAGTTAATTAAGATAATTAAGTTAATTATCAATCAACTTAAAATTTATACGCCGTGATCATTTAATAATCAAATATGAGTTAAAATATTATTATTTTAAATATTTAATTAATTAATCAAGTTGGTACATGAAACGAAATCAGCCGAAAAATTATAAAGTTTTAACCGTTGTTAGGTAAAGTTAGTTGGTAAATTTTATAAATTGAGGCTAACACAAATATTTTATTATATTTAATACCCGAACATCACATAGGCCATAAAAATCATAATTTTATCATAAAATCAACAACAAAAAATTATTAGATCTACATGATATGATGATTATCTAGCAATTTGTATATGTCTAATCATAGAGATCTATATGTAAATAACTATGGATCATACCTGAAATAAAAAGAAATGGGGGGAGGAAAGGGAAGGGGGAAAAGGAGAGAAAAAGGGGGCCCAAATGGTGGCAATAGCGGCCTACGGCTACGACAGCCAGGAGAAAGAAGAAGGTAGAGGGATGAAGCAAGGGGGAAGGAAGAGGGAGAAGGGAAAGGAGGGGAGAAGCAAAAGAAAGAAGAGGGGAAAAAAGAAGGGGGAAGGAGGGAAGAGGGAAGATGAGAGGAGAGGGAGGAAGGAGGGAGAAGAGAGAGGGGGGCTAAGAGTGGGTGCGGACTAGGAGGAAGGAGAAGAAAAGAAATAAGAGAAAAAGGGGGGAAGGGAAAAAAAGGGGATAGAGAAAATAGGGAAAAAGAAAAGGGAGGAGGCAAAGAAAAAAAGAAAAAAAAAAGAAAAAATGAAGGGGAAGGGAAGAGAGAAAGAGAGAGGGAGAGAGATATATTTGAAATGCATGTGATTCAATACGAAGCCTAGAGCAACCTAAATGTGGAGCGCACACAAAATGAATGTGAGCAAGTTCTTATTCTATAAAATAAAATTGAACAAAACCTAAGCTACCGACTTGGCAATTGAGGCCGACAAGAAAACTCAAGTGGAGATATGTTTAATGCTCAAGCATGTAATAATACACAAGGATCCTCTCAGTACTAGACTAATCAAACTAGACCGATCGCATGTTACTCAAATTGAACCAACAACAAAGCACACGTAAAATACCGGGCGGGCTAGGTTTTACATGAACTTTAGAATTTGGATCTGCTTGTGGGTACATGACATTTTTCAAATAAATTTAAATATAATTTATTTTAGAAAAAAGAGAAGGTAATATTTTTTTCAAATTAAATAATAAGAGCGTGATTACAAGTAATAAAAAGTTAAAAAATAAAAATTGAGGCCAATTATGTTGGAAGTATTTCAACTGTAATACGTCTATTTTTTGTCCAAAACTAATTAAACAAACGGAGACAATAAGCTTCATTGATATGATAAAATCATACTGTAAAGTAATTATTGGAGGAATTCATTTTGTATGAAATGAATCAATAGTTTTTTATAAAAAAATACAAAATTTACTACATGCCTTGTTCTTATAATCTTATTTTCTTTTTTTCCGATGTCTATCGTTTTCATTCTGTGAATTGCTATCAACTTTCATCAACTCCGGTAGCTTGAGATGCCACATCATGATCTTGTGGGATTTGGATTGGATGCACTTGAGCTTGCTTTCATCTTCAATGGCAACTTGTTTGATGAAATCTATTGAATCCTGCACCATGATGAGTTTGAATTAGGAAAAACAGAAAGGTAAGTATTTCTGCTACAACAATCCTTCTCTCTATATTTCTCCATTTCATATTAAAATCGATGGTTTGATTGTCTTTCACCTTTTACCGTGCATTCTGCTTTTAGTTAGATGTAGCATGTGGTGGATTCACATGAACCCTAAGTAGATTAAAGGAAGTTGCATATCTTTTGATAGAATCCCCACTTAGACAATAGGTAGCATACTATAAAGCTTGATCTTTTAAAAAATTTACATGTTACAGGTTTGTGGACATCTAATGGGCATAAAAGTAAACCTAAAGAACTGACGACAACTAACAGTTAGGTAGTTCCCCGTTGAAAGGTGAAAACAATATTTGGTGGGTAGCCAACCAAAACCAACAAGGCAACAATTTAACTTTAGTATTAAGAATTAAGAGCTACCAGTGAAGTATCTTCAGCTGTTGAAATTCTGCCCCATCTCTCAGGATCCCAGAGGATTGAACTGTTGAAAGCGAAATTGGACAGATGAAAAGAAACCTCACTTGTTTGATGCTCACTTCTATTGTTCAAATGCCACCCTGCTACTGAGGTAGAAGAAGAGCAGATTGGACCCTCTAGTACCACCCTCTTTCTGTTTGGAGAAAGTTTGGCTATAGGCCATGCCCCAATAGTCCTACATGATTCAAAACAAAGAATGATCAAACATCTATTTTCTAAAAATCAATTGCATTTAGCTTGACTTAGTTATCTTCTTCCGATGAAAAAGTTTAATAGCATGAAGTGGAAACAAGGAAAATAGATTCATACTTAATTTCTCGAAGTTGTTCGAAAAGCTGCAGATCATAGTAGTGGGAGAGCTCAACAAAGTGAACAATCCCATCTAGCCTGTGATGCTCAATGTGATTGAGAGCTAAATTTCGCTGGTAATCTGCTTCATCTCCCGGGTCTGTGAAATTCTTCTTGGAGACCAAATGCCTGTACATAATTCCAGTTCTTCTCATCATCTTTTGCATTTCAGAAGAATCAGAATGGGCGTCTACCACAATCCATACTAGAGGTTGTTGGATTAGCTTCAAGGTATTGCTTAGTCTTCTCATCATAACTCCTTGCAATGGATTGTCCAATGCTGCTGTTGTAATCAAAATCAAGAGCTTCCTAGTGACAATTAGCTGCTGGTCTTCCCCACCTTCGGCTGGGGAAAGTGTTTGCTCTGGCACTCTTAAACTGAATGGGGGCTCTCCCATCACAACTCTACTCAATCTTTCAACATGGACTACATCCTGCCTAGCTTCAATTGTCGACAAAGAGGATGTCGAGGCACCGTGACTAGAGAAGATGGAGGTGGTGTTTGTCGGAGCAAATCCGGTGAAGAGCCCCATCACAAAGCAGAGGGAGAAATGGAGGAGAGCCTTCCTCCACACCTGAATACTCTTCTTGGATCTATCAACAGAACCCATCTCTACACCTTGATAAGATTTGGATCAAAACACGGACTGCATATTCTAATCCAATAACTAGAGTCTGCTAATCTTCTTCTTCTTCAACAAAAAAAAAAAGGCTAGGAAGATTTTATGCTTCTCCATCATGGGAACAAGAGGTATCTCAAGGTCTTCCATTTTTAAATGTGGCGGGAGCCAATGCATGGAACCTTTTGTGCGCCGTGACATGGAGGCTAATCTTTAATGGGTTGGTTTCAACATCTCTTTAAGCTAAAGAAATCAAGTCCACAGACAGACATCTCTTAGCCTTCACCAAATGGCAGTTGGGATTGAAACAAGCCACCTTATTATTTCGATTATGCAAGCTTTTACACCCAAACAAAATTTTAAATGATCACTTGCAAAAATTAAGTGTCTGATGAATGGTTTTAACAAAGTTTTAATGATAGCTCGTATAATTTTCATACTTGCTTGTTTTTGAACACGAAACTCGACAAATGTAATGGTTATAACTTTTAAATATAGCTTATTATATAATTTTTATACTTATTTGTTTATGAGCACGAAACCTGAGAAATGTCATATGGGTTATCCTTTCTCCTTGCGTTCGTTTATCTTGCCGTCCTTAAATTGCTTGAGCAGATGGCAGTTTTCGTAACAGTTCATTGCCATCAATCAATCAGTCGGGAATTTTAATGCACCTCATAACTAGTTAATAATGTTTTTCGAGCATGATTCCAAACTTGTGTATAATACTTGGACATCAAAGCAAGTTTAGACTCAATGTATTGCAATTAAAAAAGAGTCAAAGTTCCGATTATTATCAATGTGAAAAACGATCCTTATCCTTTCAAGTCAGTTTAATTTAATATGACTACTCATTACTTTATTATCATCAACCTTTTATTGTCCAACTGCTTCGAGTGCTCCTCTCATAAACCAACAGAGTCCAAATATGTTGCCGAGCATTTCTACATCAATGAAAAGATTGTAACGCCGAAAAATAAGAAATGGTGGCAACACGCATGTATATTTTTCTAACAGATAAACACATATATTTAGTAATATAAAAACCATACCTTGCAACCGAGGCTCACTTCCCTAAGCCCATCAACCCCTGGTGGGTCAGCTCTAATTCTGCTTTGGGCCTTTGGGCTTTTCTCTTAGCCCATTACCTCGCGCGCAGGATGCCATATAATTCCTTTTATAATGCGGTTTAAATTAAATATATTTGCCCAACAAAATTGGGCTGCAAAAAACTATTTCTGACATAAAACGCATAATAATGGGAAGATTATTGACATATTTATGCCTCGGTAGTAGTCAACCGTAATTAAGAATTAAGAGTTGAGATTTGTTTGCGAAATGTACAAACCATACCCACATAACATAAATTTACATGCTAATTTGCATGCTTAGGCAATACTTAAGAGGTGGTCAATATAAACAATGGTCATCTTCTTATATATACCTCAAAAACATCCCTAGGAATATCCTGTGATTTGTTCCACATTTTTACATGAACTTGAATCAACCGATTCCACTATATTAAAGTTCAATGTTATGCATAAAAAAAATAATGAATATTTTAAATAATCTTATGAAATTCCGCACCCTTAATGACAATACTTGATTAAATACTTTATTAAAATAAAACAAAAAAAAACGAACTAAAATAACAAATGTTGTGTATTAAGAATATAAGGTTTTATTTTTTTACTACGTTAATCTATTCTATACATGATACATTTGTAATAAATAAATGCCTCATAGTTTTTAAAAATATTTTTTAAAAAAAAATAAACAATCGAAAAGATTATTAGATAAACACAAATTAAAGCAGCCGCCGAAAGGTCAAGCTCCGATTAAACGGTGCACTTTGGCCTGATTAATGAAGACCGTAGGATGGAAAAGGAATCGAACGGGTGAGAGTAAACCCTAGCATCGATCACTCTTTATTAATACCCCACACCCCGTCGCCTTCTCAAAGCATCCCCTCACGCCTCTCCCAATCTCTCTCGATCTGGGAAAAAGGTTCGATCTTTTTCGATCCTCCCTCTTTTTAATGCTTGATTGTGTTGTTCGTGTTTTAATTTGAATTTTTATAGTCTAATGTTGAGAATTGTGGGGAAAAGGTTCGATCTTTTTCGACCATCCCTCTTATTTATTGCTTGATGGTGTGGTTCTTGTTTTAATTTGAATTTTTATAGTCTAAAGTTGATGATTGTGGGGAAAAGGTTCGATCTTTTTCGAGCCTCCCTCTTATGTAATGCTTCATTGTGTTGTTCTTGTTTTAATATGTATTTTGATAGTCTAACGTTGAGAACTGGTTCGGATTTTCGTATAGTTTAGTGAATGCTCGTTTGTTTGTCCAGTGTTTAATTTAATTTTTAGTAGGCCTGTATTAATGATTCTTCTTGGTTATTGATATCATTGTGTATGGCATGGAATTTTCGGTTTTTGGTTTGAGTGCTGTAATGAGTTGACCGTGGCGTCCTATCTTTTTTGTCTATTGATGGATGAGTTATGCGAGGCCTAGATAGTATACATTATTTTCATTTTTTGTTCTATGATATGTTATATTTTAGTGTGTTCGTTTTGGTTGATGGTTGATTGAATTTGTTGATAAATTTCCTAGGTGGTTATTATTGCTCTTTATTTATAGAACAGTTTTTTTTTGTGAATAGAATCCAATCAGGTATTGCGTGTAATATAATTGATTTGTTAATTCTGATGTATTAGGAAAATGTTGTCTCAGACAATGGACTAGATGTTTATTTGGTAGTTTTTGCTATTGGGTTGATTGTTGGTACATGGATACGTTGTAATTTTTTTTTTATGGTTTTTTCTTTCAGGTAGTGTTTGCAATTAACTGATTTTTAGCCATGGGTAAGGAGAAGACCCACATCAACATTGTTGTTATTGGCCATGTCGACTCTGGCAAGTCGACCACTACTGGTCATCTGATCTACAAGCTTGGTGGAATTGACAAGCGTGTGATCGAGAGGTTTGAGAAGGAGGCTGCTGAAATGAACAAGAGGTCGTTCAAGTATGCCTGGGTGCTTGACAAGCTCAAGGCCGAGCGGGAGCGGGGTATCACCATTGACATTGCGCTTTGGAAGTTTGAGACGACCAAGTACTACTGCACTGTCATCGATGCTCCTGGCCATCGTGACTTCATTAAGAATATGATCACTGGTACCTCTCAGGCTGACTGTGCTGTTCTGATTATTGATTCTACTACCGGTGGTTTTGAGGCTGGTATCTCTAAGGATGGTCAGACCCGAGAGCATGCCCTGCTTGCCTTCACTTTGGGGGTGAAGCAGATGATTTGTTGTTGCAACAAGGTTTGGCTTCCATCTTATTTTTGCTTGCACTTTCTGTGTGTGAATGCTTGTTAATCTTTTTAGCGAATTTTATCGTTTATATTGAGGTCTTTTTAACTGCTAGAATGATAAGGTAGATTTATACTTGTTTACTCTTTTTTTCGTCGGGGGAGGATTAAGGTGGTTTTGATGTCTTTTGGTACTCCTTTTTATGTAGGCAATATGAGCGCAATTTATTATTGTTGGGAGTGTGCAAGTTCACTTAAACCTACAAACTGAATACCAATAAATTTGATTTCTCGTTTGCTATTAAACGTACGCATAGTTAATCTGTGATGTTTTTTTGTTTGAATTTTGTTGGAACACCTATACTTGATGGTTTGAAGTGGGACTGATGAAATGCATTTGAACTTTGTTCGCTTTTCCCGAACTTCTCACTTGTTTGGTGCCAATTCCAACATAATTCTTTCATGTAAGCTAGAATAGCTCAAATGGGTTGAGCGTGTGACTATTATCTGTTCACATGGGTGGAGGTTCAAACCCTCCTTCTGGCTTTAATTTATTAATTCCTCTTGAAACGGCATTAATGTATTTTGTGCATTTGATTTTTTTTTATTAGGTAAAATTTTCATTTCAAACTCCCCGAGGGGGAAACTAGATATGCGTAGATATACTGTGCATTGTATCTTTTCAAGTTTTTTAATTTGACCTCATGTTTTCTATCTGTTATTGCATCTTATGTATATGTATATATAGATGGATGCCACGACTCCCAAATACTCTAAGGCTCGTTACGATGAAATTGTCAAGGAAGTGTCTTCCTACCTGAAGAAGGTCGGGTACAACCCTGAGAAAATTGCCTTTGTCCCCATTTCTGGGTTTGAAGGTGACAACATGATCGAGAGGTCGACCAACCTTGACTGGTACAAGGGACCAACTCTACTCGAGGCCCTTGACCAAATCCAGGAGCCCAAGAGACCATCCGACAAGCCTCTTCGTCTCCCTCTTCAGGATGTGTACAAGATTGGGGGTATTGGAACCGTTCCTGTTGGTCGGGTTGAGACTGGTATCATCAAGCCAGGTATGGTTGTTACGTTTGGTCCCACCGGGTTGACCACCGGGTTGACCACCGAAGTCAAGTCTGTTGAAATGCACCATGAAGCACTACAGGAGGCTCTTCCTGGTGACAATGTGGGATTCAATGTGAAGAATGTTGCTGTCAAAGATCTTAAGCGAGGTTTTGTTGCCTCCAACTCCAAGGATGATCCCGCCAAGGAAGCAGCTAACTTCACTTCTCAGGTGATCATCATGAATCACCCCGGCCAGATCGGCAACGGATATGCACCCGTGCTTGATTGCCACACCTCTCACATTGCTGTCAAGTTTGCGGAGATTCTCACCAAGGTTGACAGGCGATCTGGTAAGGAGCTCGAGAAGGAGCCCAAGTTTTTGAAGAATGGCGATGCGGGGTTTGTGAAGATGATTCCCACTAAGCCCATGGTAGTCGAGACATTTTCTGAGTATCCACCTCTGGGGCGTTTTGCTGTGAGGGACATGCGCCAAACGGTTGCTGTGGGAGTTATCAAGGCTGTTGAGAAGAAAGATGCCTCTGGTGCCAAGGTCACCAAATCTGCTGCCAAGAAGAAGTGAGAATGGCGGGTGGAGTAAGTTTTATATGTCAAGCTAAATGGATAACTAGTAAGATCCAGTTTTGTTTTGCTGTTTTTGCATTAAGTTTTGAGATCAAACATTGGCGGATGCTATCGCGATTGTCTTTTGTTTTGGACTCGTTACTGTCAAATTTACAATTGCTTAGATGAATTTACGGTTTCCTACTTGTCCCTCTGTGTGTATGTGCACATTTCTTTGAGTGTCTGTCCATTAGGCAAAGACTCAAAAGTTGTTCCTTTATCATCTTTGTGGCATGGGTTTCTCCTCTTACCCTTGAGCCATACAATATTAGTAGTTCACCTGTCTGATATTTAGGATTGGGGAGAAAGAAATAGTATGTTAACAAGCAAAAAATGAATCGGGAGTGTTTGTAAGGAATTTGATTCTTTGGAGTTTAGAGATGAGGTTACCTTCATGTTTCGCTTACTTTATGATTTCGTCAAGGGCCAAAAGAGAAATTTTTTGTGATCATAGAGTAAAGATAATTTGTATTGCATATATCAAACGAGATTAATTACTGTAACATTACTCCACTTTTTCATTGACACTATTGAGCCTGCAATGGTTAACGCCATAATTTTGTCATTTAAATTGTTTTTCAAGTTCGTCAAGGGGTGCAGACGCGTAATAGATAGATAATTTGACTGTGGTAAGTGAACTATCGCATCACAAAAATCAACGATTTGTTTAGGCTGTAAATTTCTTCTCAAGTGCTCCAGAGCTGACTTGTTCCATTTCCATTTGCTGAGATTGGACAGAGGAAAGTACAATTCATATACAAAACAAATAAGAGTAATGCAATGTGTAATGCCAAAAAATTTAGCTTTTCCTCCCTTTGAATTTCATTGGTTCATTAAATTATCCACTTGGATTATAAATATATGGTAAGTCTTTTTTGAACCAATCAAATTTAAAAGTGGAGAAAAATTAAAACAATTTTGTTGATGTTTGCCCTTTTTTTTTTCGTTAGGATGCCTCACCTGCATACTGCACTTCCACTTGACATCGTAATGATAAACGGCTCGTCTCTCTCAAGACTTATGTCGCTCCATCCCCCATAACCTTTTTTGTGATGCACAAAAAAATGCTCAATAAAATAACATGTTAAGGGATGGGAGTTTTTTTCTCTCCACAGTTTTTTAGTCATACACTTAACATAAAGTTGCTGAGTTGTTAAGAAGTAAAGCTTTCATGGTGGTTTAGCATGATTTTTTTAATACGGGTCCAATTAATTGGCACAAAAAAGATTAAAATGTACGAACGTTTCTTAATTATTATTTAGAAAGAGTTATGATGTAATTATGAGTTGTAAAATTTCTTCACAAAAAAATTCTCTAATATTTTTTATGAGAAATTTTGTTATAGCATAATTTCCAATGAGACATTTGAGTGAAATCATCTTACTACAAAATATTTTAAAATTTGATATATTTTTGGTGAAAGAATAATATATTTGCCATAAATTACTGTATGAATTTTATAAAATTTCGATTGGAGCCTATGGCAACGTAACACTACCAATAATAATAAATATAAAAGTTGGAAAACAACAGTTTACATTAAAAGTTAGTAATGCCACATTAAAGGATGCTTGTGACCGATCGATTGAGGTAGATATAAAAATAGGCCATGACAACCTGGGGCATGGCCCCGATCAAATCTAAAAAAAAAGAGGATACAAATACACGCCAATGGCCAATTAGATTGTTGGGAGGGATCGGATCAGCCGTTGGGCGTAAAAAAAAAAATGTTTTACCCGCGACAATTTTGACGGCAGGCGATGAGATTTGGCCGCCGGAAAATTTTTTATTTTTATTTTTTTACTGCTGCCTACATGATCCGACCGCGAATGGCCAGATCGGCGGCCAGTGGGAAACATCGGACGGGCAAATTAAATGGCCTCAAGAAAGGTTGTTCAGGCAACCCTTCCTCGCATAAAAAGTACACCTTAATTGTGTGGGGAATCATGGCCATCTAACCGGGAAAAAAGTTCTACTGAATTAGGTTCGGAAAAGACCGCAAATGCGGTCATTAAATTATATGTTTTCCTCCCAAGGCCTTCACATTAGTCGTATAAGGGAGATGTAAGTTGAGGCGGCTTTCCAGTCTGAAGATTACATATACGATAATCAGGAATTAAAAGTATCAAAAACTGGATGAACACTTTTCATCTGGCCTACTATTCGTTTCTCAGATGGTTAAACCCTGTCGACCATCTCTTAGTAGTCTCTCTGCACAAACAGAAATGACTGCAAATATTCTCAAAACGTCATTAATTTTGCGCTAACAAATCCGCATCAATAAAAATCCAGGACACCCGTAACTGTTATTGGTGGCTCAATAACAATCTGGGTGGCCTTTCCTTCCGACAGTAGATCCGGTAACTTGTTGGCCTCTTTTGGAGCAACACCTTCTCCAGTCCATACAGTGACATGAGGCCACTCATTCTTGGACTCTATCTTTTCACCATTGACACAACCAGGATGTGCCTCAAATGCAGCCATCTGGTCGGAAAAAAGTAAAGCTGTGAGATCTACTGGAACTTTTTGGTTCAAGTGAATCCCATAGCTAGCAACAGCAATGACGCCATGACTTCTCTTGTGAGCCAACGTTAGGTGCGCTTCTCTAAGACTACTATGCAAGTCCTTGCCTTTGAGAAATTCCTTCGACCGTGGATCAGTTTGTGCCAACTATTTATGTTTGAAGGAAAAATCAGTCACAAACTATCAGACAAAGAAATATTCTTTGAAATGTTTTTCTGAACATAAGATTAGCACCAGTATATTTACCTTATCCAATTGCCCAACAATTTCTGTGACAGGCAAAGAAACGGCACAAAATACAATGTTTCCAAACTTTCTCTTTTCAGAACCTGTAGGTGTTGTATATTCACCTTTGGCCACAACTCTAAGTTGCTCCAAAACTTTCTTAACTGCCAAATCAAATGGAACCTGAAAGACCCATACAAACATTAATAATTCTCAACTTCATACATGGACAAAGTCTAACCGATTGTGAAGTGCCACAATGTTTTAAAGCGTAGGAAACTGTATAATAAATCAAATTAAGTAAATCTTTTCTACTACTACTCCTACTGTTTCTTCTTCGTCTTCTTCTCCTCCTTCCTTCTTACTCGTTTCTCTTCCCTCTTCCCTCAGTCTCCCTCTCCATATCTATCTCTTTCTCCTTCTTGCCCCTTCTTGCTTCTTCTTGCCTCTTCTTCCCTCTCGCTTCTTGCATCTTCTTCTTGCCTCTTCTTCTGCTGCTGCTTCTCATCTCTTCTTGCTTCTTCTCCTTGAGTTTGCTTGCCTCCTCCATCTTGCTGCTTGTTGCTTCCTTTTCCTAGATTCGTCTTGCTCCACCCTCTCCTTGCCTTCTTCTCCTCCCCTCCTCCAGGCCGAATTTTTCTAATCTGTCTATAAAAATATTCAAGATCCCTTTGTATCACACATTCTTTGGTCCGGACGAAAAAAGTAATATTACTATACCTCTTCCAAGAATTTTTTTTTTGATCCAATTTTAGGAACCAATAGATCAAGCAGAAGAAGTAGCTTTGATACATTACTCGCAACCATCAGATTTTCGTTGTGAGATACAAATTATCGAACCTTAAGCCATAGGATCTAGTGATTCAATCTCTCCAAAGATAAGCTCACGAGTCGCCAACTCTATACAAATTGAATACACCTATTTTTATACCATTTCACACAATAAACAACAGGCTAAAACTAATTTGTTCAGTTCCAATTTCTGGCCAAATTTGGCTAAAATTCTGGACCTATTAAATCACAACCGATTTATTTTTTGCTGACTTTCCGTCATGAAAATTATTTTATTCTTAGCTAATTTCAAAAAACTTCTAGTTCTCAATTAATTCTGTCATGAAGCTGTTTGCAAACCGCATTCCTGAGTCACTTATTTCTACGTGAAAAATTGCTGGCGAGTTGTTCAAGTACTTAAAGCTACACATGGACAACATCATCCGTAACAAACACGAGGAAAATTTGAGATATCAAACTGTTCTTAGAGAGCGTATCAACTACTAATCAGCATAGAATGATCATGACAACAACATATTGTAAAGTCAATTACCTGAATAGAGTTGAGATACTCTGCATTCCCAAATAGGACTTCTCTCAATCGTTTTTCCCATCGAATCCATTCCTTTGCGTATGATCCTTTGTTTGGCTCCTGTCTGAATCAAGAAGTATGGTAACTATTAAAAAAAACCACCCAGCAATGAAGCGATAATGACTATCTATGTGTGAAGATTTATTGTTTTCCAAGTGTTTATATCCTCTGCAAAAATTTAATACAGCACTCTAACTTTGAAGAAATTTCAGATCACATACCAAATCAAGAGTGTGAATAGCTCTAACTTTGAAGAAATTTCAGATCACATACCAAATCAAGAGTGTGAATAGCTCAACCAAGACTTGCGGGATTTCA
>JAVDBV010002682.1:0-14975 GCA_032619315.1 Piper longum
AAAATTCAATTTGACGTGTTCACCTTGCTAATTTTGTGAATTATTTTCATAATTTTACTCTAGAGTTATTCATTCATAATTATTTAATCATAAAGAGTCTATATAAGGTGTTTGTTTTAATATATATTTTTTATTTTGAGGGAGCACCTATTCTTTACAAAACCTGGTTAAAGCTTTAAATGGATCGTACGAAACAATTTGCTCCAATGAACGTGGTATTAAACCTCCTTGATCAGCTGCCGCAGCTGGCTTGCCCAACATAGTGTAAGTGCTACCCAGAACCAGGTTGAACACACAAGCCTGAAAACAGGTCTCTTTTTTGGTAAAATCATGTACTTTTTATATAAACGAAAGGTATCTATCTCGTGGTTAAGTAGGGATCAAAATCAACCTAGCTCATTCTCTGTCTGCTACTGCTAGGCACTAGGAAGACGGACGAAGTTTTTGTACATCTAACTTTTGTTTTTAATATAAACAGTTTGGCTTAAAAAAAACACACACAGAGACTTAAAAATAAATAAATTATCCAATGCTTTTATCCTTCTCAACCAAGGTGAAGAGAGTCAATGGCGGACCCGTCGGCCTCGATGCCCGAACTTGCCGCTAACATCTGCAACCAAATCCAATCCGTGTTCTCCACTCCCGACCACCGACCCTCCCCCCTCGCCGTCGCCTTCAATGAGCTGGCCGCAGCCGCCGCCCGCAACGCCCGCGTCTTCGTCCACGGCGTCGGCCGCGAGGGCCTCAGAGGAGGGCCAGCCGCATGCACAGCGCCCACCTCGGCCTTTCCGCCCACGTCGTCGGCGACGTCACCGCACCGCCCATCGCCTCCGGTGACCTGCTTGCGGCGTCTGCCGGCCCCGGCGGGTTCCCCACCGTGGACGCCATCTGCGGGGTGGCTCGCTCCGCCGGAGCCAGGGTGCTGCTCCTGACCGCACGGCCAGACGGGTCCACCACGGCCTTCGCGAGCGCGGTGGCGCATGTGGCGGCGCAGACCATGGCCAACGAGGGGAAGGTTGAGGGTAAAGGTGAAGAGGCCCTGCTTTTGCCGATGGGGAGCTTGTACGAAGGGGCGCTGTTTGTGCTGTTTGAGATGGTGGTGTATAAGTTGGCTCTTGTTCTGGGTCAGACTCCTGACATGCTTACTGCTCGCCATACAAATCTCGAATAGTATGTGAGTTGCTCATACGATAAGTTTTTCATGTTCAGGTTACCCCTGACATTGTTATTGATCAGTGGTATAACTCGTATTGTCCTTTTTCTAATGGCACATAAATTGTCGGTACATTTCTGTTCTATGGCTTTTACAATTGTTAAAGGTGGAGATGCCCTGATTAAAGGATTGAAGCTGGTTTTTCAAAGAAGCGCACTTGACAAATTTTTTCTTCAGAGCCAAGCATGGTGGATGATATGGCATCTTAAATGTAGCCCATATAAAAGAGTGGTACAAGAACTACGCAAAACTTTTTAAATACTGCACTTTTAAAGACGTCTAGACCAGGGATGAAGATGTCGATGTTACAATGGTCATTTAAATTATAACTCAGCAAAATTGTCTGGTCACTTATATTACAGATAAATTTTAATTTTTATACATAAATTCTAGTTGAATAATAAAATAGACTATAATAATTTAATGTATAATATATATATTTTAATTAACTTTGACTAAAAGATAGATCCTAATTAAAAGATGTTTTATAATAATTTGATTTTTTGTGTTGTATCTTGATTAGTCAACCCTCCTACTTTTAATCACCGGCCTGTATTGAGTTTTCCTTTTTATTAATAAGAGTAGATAATACCCTGATATTATAGACCAATATTGAAAACAACAATGTGATTGGTGTGTCTATTTAGGTGCCTTGAAAATTGGCAGATGTAAAAATTCCTCATGAACTATCTATATGGTTAATTCAAGATCTTGCAACTGCTTTGGCCAAAATCTTGCAATTTTTTTCAACACTAGTATCCCCTAGGCAGTCCACCGTCCTCTCTATCAACATAGGAAAAGAGTTGTATGGTAGACCTGGAATGAAGATAGGAGAAGAGAAGGGAGAAGACAGAGGTATAAGAAGAAGAAGAAGTGAGGGGGAGGAGAAGAGAGGGAGGTTTGGAAGAAGATACTTGTCTCATTCGAAGCTTAACCTTCCAATTACAAGGTTCATCCCTATATAAATCACCAATCTACCCTTTTATGATATTTTTAAAATTTTGTTCACTCTTTCTATTTATTCATTCTAATTAATCTATTTACTAAGTTCTAATCATACAGTCCAATACCATATTGCATATGTATAGTAATTCCACTTGTAAGTGCAGCTGTGAAAAGCTCTCATTAAAAAGAATTTGGGATCCAAATTTGTGACCTTATCAAATGCTAATTACTATTTTTACGTTGTTCGTGTGACATTTTCTATATGGCTTTTGATTGATTGCTGCATTTTAAATAGCCAAATGTGTCTTTCTGTGTACAAAGTAGGACACATACAATACGCCTTATTATTTTCAAATACATTTCTTGATTGCAAAACAGTGGTTTTTTACTTTAGCATGCAAGCATTGGTGATATATTATGAAGGGACATTTCAATTAAAAAATCTTAGGAATTTTCTTTTGTTCTCAAGATACCCAAGTGTGAATTGAAGCCGATCTGAATCTGTTAAAGCCAATTCTTTCCTTTTTAACTGCTATATATTGAAATAAAATTGTCATATGATAAGTTGATTTCCTTAGCTATCATATTATTTTCACGCTGCATGAAAGTGAATTATTTGGCATGTGCCTAGGCCCAATTGAAATCCTTATTTTAAAATTTTTATCCTTCCAAGCCATATAGGAAATTGTATTGGAGTCACAAGGATGTTAGAGAACTACCCACTAAGCTCCTACCTAATGAGAATACTGCTTGCTTTAGAGAACAAGCTTTTGCTGGGTGAATATTATTCCTCTCTTCTTCCTAAGGTAAAATTGTATCATATCTAATGTTTATCATTTACTGTTTATCATTGAGAATTCCTTAATCTTTACTATTATTTATTGAAGGGAAATGTACGGTAGATTAGTAAATATGTATTACCTCTTAGTTATTGATAATTTGTTTACTACCTGTGGAGACTGTATCATATGTTACGAGTCTAATCTTTATAGGTGGAAACTTAAGAGTACGAAAACAACCAAGCATAATATTTTAAAGGAACTACCGCCACTAGGTGGCATTGTCTGGCAGTAGTAGTAAAGGTAATATTGCCACCACCTTACTTTGTCTTTGACCTTTGCCTATCCTTAATATCGTTGGATCCCAACCGAAGCTGCAAGATGTATTATAGTCAACTGAACAGGTGGTAGATTGAATGCAAGATAGTAAAGAGATGCGCTTCCTTGCAAATGAAGCAGTTGTGGCTAACAAAGACATAAAATTATAATTGGGTGATCTTATTCATAGAAACAGCCATGTTTCTTAAGATCAAGTTCATGAGTTGTTTTAACTATTTAATAAATGTTTAATATATTGGGTTTTTTAGTTCTTTTAGTTTTTTAAACACTGAAATTTCTGCATTTTGGTACAATTTGACTTTTTTTTTTTGAAAATTGGTATTTATGATGCTTTTTGTTCTCAGTTCATGTGGTTTTTGGGTTAGAAGAGCTCTACCTATTTTATCCTCTATTTGTATGGTTAGTCGAGTGTCAGTAGGATCTTAATGATGTGTCTTTATTGGAGATTTTTGTTTTCCCCCCATTCTCTGTGGTGAATATGTCAAGTTTGTGAATCACAAGCCTCAGTAGTTCAATTGATGTGTCCAAATCATGAAATGGATAAGTTTTTTTAACAGCTTGAAAGAAAATTAGCTAGGTCCTCCATGCTAAGGGGTTATAAAGTTTATGTTGTATATGATGAAAGCTTTGTAGTTTCTTTTTCTGAAAAATAAAACAAAACTTAAATGTTTAAAGGACCATCTCTCGGCGTGTCAAAGAAGGCAAACAACTCATGGCACCGTTGTTTCCGGTGTATGTCATTTACTCTGAAAATTTTCAAGTGGAAATGGAAGCCCAGTAGAGTTCGGCAGAAGATAGGTAGAAATTTGGCAGACTGGTCGATAGATCAGTCAGTAGCTGATCATGGATCAGCAGGGAGGTGCGCCTAGCCATTCAGTAGGAGTTCAGTTGAATGTTAGGCAACCGAACAACGTCCAAAGGATGATTGGCAGATCAGTAAATTGATTGGTAGTCGATCGAGGCTCAATTTTGAAAATTAATAATTGTTGGGAAGGATGATGTGACAATTTCAAATGCATAATAGTTACTATTCTTTGAGGTGATACCTTGGGTTATAAATATAACATTAAAGGGTGCATTTTGAATCATTTTGGTAAGATTTCAATCCTAGAGCATTAAATTAGGAAATCACGTTGCTTATAACCTTATTGGGTTTTCATTTTCTTATCTAAGAGCGTTGCATTAGCTTGAGACGTGTGCTAAAAAGTTGCTGAAATTATTGCTTTATATGTTGAGCTCTGGCGGTAAACTCCCAATGTGTTAGGAATGTGTGGATGAAGTATCTGCCCATTGCTGTTAAGGAAAGGTACTTGCTCGATTGCTTGCCTGTTGGGTATGGAGGTGGATTATTAATAGTTGTATATATTTTAGTCATTATTACGTGCATAATGGTGTTTAGTTCTTGAAAATTTTAAGAATTTTTATATATTTTTAGTTATTTTTATTGGTTTAGATGATTTTAGTTTTTGTTTAGAAATTATTAGTTGTAGTAGTCGTATGGGAGTATTAATTTAATTTTATCCATCTTAATATTTATATGAAATTAGAGCATAAAAGTCGTGTCGAAATTAAGAAAAATCAATTTAATAGAGAAAAACTCTAATGCATCAATTGTAAAGAAAAGGCCCTTGATTGGTTAAATTGAAGAGTACTGAGAGCTGGAATGGGAAGAACCTAAATTGGTCAAATTTGGAGAGATGTCTTGGGAAAAGTGCAGAGGTGGCGGTGATCTCAGAAAAAGTAAATGTCGCCGCGCTGTAACTTGCAGATTTTGAGTGTCGCGGTGCCGGTGCCTATAAAAATTTAATAAACTCCAAAATTTTTAAATAAACTTCAATGAACTTTCAACTATAAATATGGTATTCATGCACAAAATTGAATAGTCTTTTTTATTATTTTATCTTCCTTTTTAGAAGCTTTTTTAAGGTTTTGAATTTCTTACGTTAGGAAATCTTAAATAAAAAATGAAAGAGTAAAAGCTACTAAGGGGTAGTTACACTCTAATTTAAGGCAAAATTAAATTAATTAATTAGTTAATTGATTTAATAAGTAATTGATTATGAATATTGATTTAATCAAGTTTATATTTGTTTGTATCTATGATTTATGTTGAATATTATGTATATATATGTAAATATTGGAAATGTGGACTCATATGTTTTTGTAGATCTTGCCGAATGTTATTTAATTTATTCATATTTTTATTTACTACACCTATAATTTGGTGACTCAGTACTGATCATCTATTGTTCAGCGAACAAAGTTTAACTGTAACACCTTAATTTTAGTTCACTTATGAACTAGATCAGAAATATTACGATCAAGTTGAGTCATGTTTAAAGCTGTCGGTCGGTACGACTCGATCGAACAAATAGATCGAAATAACCTTCTTCGTGTCATAAGAATATAAGACAATATTATATACACGTCAAAGCACATTAAATATAAGTAAAAGCTAGAAAAGGAATAAATGCGCTAAGCTTAAGTATGTATAGTATTTATTTGTCCTTCCGCCGAAGTCGATACGAGATTTGAAAGACCTACATATATTATATAAAAATTGTCAGTAACGAATGTTATTGGTCCGAAAAATAACTAATAGAAACTGGCAAGTGGGTATTCCATTACCCACGAAAACTTATTAAACTTCAAAAATGCCTCACACTGGGCGGTAATCAAACGTACTTAAGAAATTGTCCGCTCGCATGCACGACTTATAATCATATTTATGCATACATACATCGCTTACGCCCTCACACCTTCCATATCACCTACCACCGTACTCGAATGACAAAAGGAATAGTTAAGTTAGTGCCACATATTCCGGAAATAAGCTGCATTACCCAGTACCATCATACACTACCTACCTTATGGTTTGAAGGATTACTAGTGCGGTCCATACATATCTCCGTACCACTCAATCTTTTATTCGTGAAATTCGTAAAACTGTGCATACTTATATAATAGACTTATGGATGAGGCTTGTATAATAAATTTGTAGAGTTGAAGTTCGAAAACCAACAAGGGATCTCATCCTTGTAGTTTTATTAAACTTGCATAGAAAATAAGGCTAAATGGCCCGACATCGGAGGGATCCGATAAACTCTGCTGATGTTGTCCTACATATAAAATACGATCAAGCTATACACATAAGGACTCAAGCAGAAAGGGAGAAAGTCTTACGGACATGTGGTTCAAGTTCCAAACGTATATATACATTTACGCCGAGTTCGGAGTCCGAAGCCTACATCAGAACTTATTGCTAAGTATGCTAAGTAAAATACTAATATCTATATATGATGTATGCTCATGGTGTATACTCACATCATCATTACATCATAATAAATAAGACGGTACTAAATAAGTGTATAGCTAAACATACAACACGTAAATCAAGATATAATAAAAAGAATAACTAATATCAAATAATAAATAAATACATACATACAATCATGAATAAATAGATAGATAATAAATACATAAAAATGGTCAATGTTCTAATTATAAAATAATAATATCATATACTTTATACGTAAATGGCTAAACACGAGTAATATTATATATACACGTGTTAGTAATCATATAAAGAATTAAATAAATAAGTATATAATCATTTTATATATAAGTAAATAAATTAATAAAAAAATAAAGAAATAAATATTTAATTTTAATTAAACATGAATAATAATAATATCATAGTCATGATTATAGAATACGTAATTAAATACAATTAAATAACAATATACACGCAATAAACAAGTGAATAAATAAATAAAATTTAGTAAACATAAAAAGACTAACATTAATAATTAAATATAATATTAATAATAATAAATAATCATGTAAACATGCATCATATACGATAAACATGTAAATATAGATAAATAAATAATAATGAATAAATAAATGAATAAATAACAAAAAACACTTATAATATTAAATTATGTGAAATAATGTGAATATATATAAACTAATGTAAGGATTTTTAAATTACCAAAAATGTTCGAGAAATGGTTGAAAACAGGCCGAACTAGACCGAACCAGACCGAACCAAGCTAAACTAGACCAAACTCAATTGCTTGAACCAACTCGGGCTGGAAAATGGGTTGGGTTGGCTGGGTGGACCTGATCTGGATCGGCGGACTCGAACATCTTGCAGAGGGCCCGATCGCGGTCAACATGAGGTGGACGCGATCACGGGCGACCGGGTAAACGGTGGTCGGCGGTACCTGTCGCCGGAGAACGCCGATGGTGGCGCGGCTGTTGGCGCCATCGGTCGCGATCGAAAGAGGGGAGGATGATAGAAGTGCTCGTGGTGACGATCGGCAGAGTCCGGCCGTCAGTCGGCCGAAAAATGGTCAAGAAAGCGTGGATCGCCGTCGGGTGCGGTGACGTTGCCAGTGACAATCGCAGCCATGGGTGTGGTTGTGGATGGTCTCAAAATATAGATCTAGATGAGGTGATGCTGTCAGGATGGTCAGATCGGCCAATGGTGGCTCGCCGTCGCTAGAAAATAGCCTGAAAGGGTGGCAGCGATGGTGGAAAAGAACACTGAAAACACCGTCGCCGGCGGCTACTGCGGCGGTTCGAGTGGCGATCATGAGTACTAACTGATAGCCAACCGTGAGGTGGGCACCGTCGTACCAATTGATGCCTGGGGGCCAAGGCGGAGATTCGCTGACAGCGAGTCGAAGTGGTGGCAGTGTAAAGGTGGAAAATTTCGAAAACACGAAACTCTGGAAATCAATGGTTGAAGATAAATATGAGTGGATGGCTTAGATCTTACCACGTGGCACGATCTTAGTGTCCGACAACTTAATGGCCTAATGGGGTCCACCTATGTGTGTATATAATATACTTATAGACAGAAAGCTCAAATTAAGACTGTCCAAAGTCGAAACTGACTCGAGTCCTCAAATTGACTCTATAGTTAGAAATTTTAGGCATGAAGGTTAAATGGGCCTTGGAACCATAAACTTAATCGAGTTGGGCCCAAGGGGCACAATCCGATGGTCTACAACCCCTGAGATGCATGCAATGAGATACCAGAAAAATCTCAATCGGATTCTAAACGCTGCAACGACCTAGATCTAGGCCTAAAATCCTGGCTTACTCATAAAAAAATTATATGTATACCTCATGTATACATTATTCATTCATACTCTACTATACCATAACTGAAAGTAGTATATGCATGTCAGGCATATTCAGCCTGCATAACATACTCATATGCCCGACTGAGCCTCATACTCATATTCTTAAAATTGTTCTCAATCGAGTTCTCTCAAACCGGCTTGAGACTGCCCAAACTAGACAAATCTAAAATATCGTAAAACCCTAAGCCAAAATTGGGGTTTTACAACCTCTCCTCCTTATAAAAATTCCGTCCTTGGAATTTCTTACATCAAGCGCGATTGGAGGACTCGACTAAAAATGCCATCCTGCTGACATAGTGGTAGCTCTCCCTCCAAAGCTAGTTGCACATCGTCGAAATGTACCAAAATGAAGCTAGATCTTTGAATGGTGACAAAGCTCACTTGCTCCTTACTAATCTCGCTAGACATACTACAAGTACTCGAATCATTTGGCAAAACATGCCATATATGCTAGAATCATCTGTCTGCACTGACCATAGATGCTCAAATCCTCTCGTTAGGCTAACCATGCATGCTCAAATCATCTCCCTAGACTGACCCTGCATGCTTGAGTTATCTTTCTAGACTAACTCCTAGAGTCCTTACATACTATGGGGACTGAAATGGAATGACATCTATGTGAAAAATCTAAGCTCACCCCTAAGGGTCTATTGGGTAGTGGAGCAAGTACTCTAGAGTACTACAGGGTACTAGTCTGAACTACATTAGGAAAAACTATATTAGTGCAATTCACAACCTAACATCTACCCGTATCTCCCTGATCCTCATCAATGCGATAGGCCAACTAGGTGTACACTCAAAGAACTCTACTCTAGACCCTATAGCTATACTAAGGAGCGCTGTGAGTCCTGCTAGCATACGATGGACTCTAGTACCAAATAAAGGTATATGCTAATGAACTATATGGCTCACTGTCGCTAGTCTAAGTCAAACACTCAGGTGTCCCTGTAAGAGGAACTAAACTAGGTCTTAGCTAACTAAGTTCTAACTCAGATATCTCACTCTATTCTATAATGGAACAAGGAAAGCTTCTATGACTCTACTGCGTGTTATAGCTCTCGTAACTATCTATATGACCACTAACTGCTGAAGAGGGCTCTCTGTGATGGAATGGAGGCGAGAGCACCTGTACATGTATAGCGTGTCTCAAGGAGTATGAAAACATACTCTGAATGGACCTGTGGACTCTACATCTGGTTTGTGGCATGTGCGTTGGTCAATGTCTGCTCATCTCAACCATTTGGAAAACAAATAGTATGACTGATATATCTACAAGGGTGAATGCGAACATACTCGGGTAGAGGCTCGGCTCTATCTAACATCCCTGGTCACATGGAAAGAGGCTGAATCTCTCATAGAAAATTAGTCATAGTGTTAGGGCTCTAACTGGGAGGTGCCTCATCATCACATAATCTGACATTATGTCTCTATCTATGGTGACATAAGGATATCTGTCTGAGTAATGGTGGGGTAATGAAACTCTGTATAAGATAGTGGGTGACTCAAAAATATAGGAAGGTCCATGGACATGTCTTAAAGATTAGCATGATTGGACTCTTCCATAGGTGGCCAGCGTATGGTACAGCTAATTAGTGACGAGTCTAAGAGACGGCTCCTAAGTGGCTCTAGTTCAATTAACGAATAGTAGGCATGCGTTTCTCGATACCGTACTTGTCATGCACTTCTAAATGGATGGGGTTCAAATGACCCAAAGAACCACTATATCTCCTCGAGTCTACTAAGACTCATAATGAGATTTGACACATGTCTCATCCGCTCTTCAATGGTGTGTGATCTGTCGTCCCGTACGGATTTTGTAGCACTAATCTTTATTCACATGACTACTACCGTTGTGGTAGACTCTCAAGTAAAGCTATAAGTTGAGATGAGCATACATTGGTGTCCCTCTATTTGGTCAACATGATCCAGTGAACTGAAGTCTCTGCCTGCGTCGCTCCAACGCTTGGGTGAAGTTGTCTCCTCCGGACGGGTCTGCCATCGGTCACATGCAGTGTAAGTCCTAAATTGTACCACGAAAGTACCTCCTATACTCGGGGCAAATGCTAGATCCTATGTCTAAGGGTAAGAACCTAATTGTGTTGGCGAAACACAAGGAAAACACTATCTCCCTCAAAGGCACTCCCTCGCAAAACCCATCATCGAAGCGAAAGGCTCTAATACGAATCGGACTCCTCTAGCTAGTTGAGGTCACACTATATGTCTGACCATCTGCTAACCATCTGATTTACATACCCTAGCCATAGCCCATACTGCATGTCTCACTATCTACTAATCATTAGACCTGTATACCCTAGGTATAGCCCATACATATGTTGTCAGACTGAATGAATAATTTGACTAGTGTGGCCATCTCATCTGGAGGTCACACTACATTGTTCTCGGACTCTGCCCATGTACATCCTCAAAAGACACACTAATAGTGTCTGATGAACCATATAAGACTGTAAGTAGTACTATCTTGCAATACCCATCTGACCCATGGATGTCAGATCAAGGCGATGGTATGTACGATGGCTAGTAAAGTCAATCCTTATCATCTCTTCAAAATTATCTCTGTGCACCAAACTTTCCACCACCCTACTAATGTTATTGTAGCGATATATTGTCTTTAATCTCTGACTCAACTCTACTCTAAGTGCTGTTGTAAAGACCCGAAAAAAAAACATTCGACGCGGTAGGATCGAACGTTGGAAAATTAATATTTCCATTTAAATTATTTAACTGCCACTCGGTTAATTATTAATTACCCATTTAAGTGTAAGGTATTATTTAACTGGTTAAGTATCATTTAATCCGTTAAGTGAACCATATTATTTACCCGTTTAACCAGTTAAGTAAACCATTCCATTTAACCGTTTAAACCAGTTAAGTGAACCTCAATTACCCCTTTACGCGGCTAAAGGAAACACGTTCAAAGTGTGTTTTCACATGCCCTAGCCATCATTTCATTATATAAGGAGAAGGGGGGGGGGGGGTGTCATTCACATTATTTCCTTTGGACAGACGCATGCTTCCTCCTTGCTCGGGTATTTTTCCTTTCTTTTTCTTCTTTGTAATTTGCATGCATGCATATTTATAATTGACAATAAGCTTGTTAATCAAAGAACTAAAGTCTCTAATCAGCAAAAAAAAAAAAAAGAATTCAACTGGAAATAAAACTGGAAGCCGTCCATGAAGAACAGCCGGAGTTTGGGCAAGGTGGGCGACCGTAGGCATGGAAATTCAAGGTAGCCCTCACACTCCGACTGGCCCTGGGCTGCTGGGTCGAAGGGATGACGTCGCCATGCCCCTGGGTTCCGGTGGGTGGCGGAATTGCAGCTGTTATTGGGCGGAGTTGCAAGGGTGGCGAAATAAAGGACATGACAGTGGGTAAGGAAATCCAGCCTTTTAGGGCGGCAATTGGGTTGCAATCTTGTCGGGAAAGGTCTCTGCAGGTTCGAAGGTGCCGAGACAACCACCCAATTGCGGCGGAAAAACTCACCGGTGGCAGAATCGGCGACGCGATCGCATCGCTAGGGGGGGTGGAAATTACTGAAATTGGGGCGATTCGTCGTCGTTGCGGCCAGAAGGTGGCCGAAGGTGGTCGGGGAGACACGGGGACGGCATGGCGGGCTGGTTGGCGTCAGTCGACGACAATTGACGGCGGCCGGAGGCGAACAGAGTTAAGTCGACGAACGTGAACATAATGATGACTTCGGGCTATGATTGTGGGCAAAACCCGATAGTAAGGTCCTAGTCGGGCTTGGAGTTGGTACGGAGGTGAGTTGATTGATGGGTGTGGCTTGGCCGCTAGTAGCTTGACGTCAATGAACAGTCCATTGGAAAACACCCCAATCACAGCTCTATTTTTGAGAAGTGAAGGGAAGAAGAAGATGGAAGTTTTGTAAATATAGGTTGACTCGATATTGGTGGAGTTAAAAAAAAAAACCAACTCGAATTGAAACCTTAAAAATAATTAATTTAATGGGATGCGAGTTAAGTGGCTAAAATAATAAGTTAATAAATTATTACATGAAATTACCATAATTAAACGGTCATGATAAACGGTAAATAATTAATCGACTAATTACAAACGATTAAATTAAATTGGAGGGTTATAAGGGATAAATAAAATAAAAACTTCACCTTCACTATATTAAATTAATATTTGGTAGAAAAAACTATTATTTTGATGACGAATTAGCAAGGTAGAAAATGTGGTAATAAAATATCATCGTGTAGAAAATCACGAAATAGCATAATGAAATAAGGAAAGGTGGAATTGTATTGAATTAAATAAATTACAAATAATTATATTAGTGATATCCTTAAATCAGGATAATAGAAATCGATTAAAGAATATACCAATAATAGTAATTAATTATTGGTTATAAATTAATAATTATTTTAGTGACGATTATAATTGGGATAATTAATTTAAAATGTAGAGAAGGACTTAAATTATTATATCACATGAATAATTAATTACATCACTTGATTTGTTGAAAATTAAATAATTAATGATGTTCAACATGACACATTTTATATTGTAAGAAATTGATAGTTATATTTAGGGGTGTAAACGAGCCGAACCGAGTCGAGTAGTGGTGTGCTTGAGTTTGGCTCGATATAAAATGAGCCGAGCCGAGCTTTAATGCAAACGAGCCGAGCTTTAATATAAACGAGCTGAGCCGAGCTTATCCAAAATTTGTAGTGTTTGGGCTTGGTTCGAGCCAAGCTCGAGCCGAGTTCGAGCCGAGCTTTAGTCGAGATCGAGCCTAACGAATGTTTCTGTGCTCACTTATATAAGATAAAAAAAAATTTAAACACTATATAAGTTCAATGTGACCTTAATAATATTTACGAGCCGAGCCGAACCGAACATTTTTTCGAATTTGAACATATCGAATTCAATTTTCGAGCTGAGCCGAGCCGAACACTCCTTTGCTCAAGCTCTGTTCGTTGTTCAACGAGCTTATCTATTTCGAGCCGAGTATTTTTTCGAGCACGAGCACGAGCCGAGCTGAGCCGAACGCAAAAAGCTCGCGAGCAGGCTTGGCTCGTTTACACCCCTAGTTATATTAGTCATGTAGTTGCATGCATTTTCTACATGAATAAAATTATACTCATGTATAATTTTATGTCCTCGTTTAGACTTGGATTGTTGATCGCAGTCACAGGATTTCGTACAAGCTACTAGGTCCATATAATTATTGAAATGTTGTATATTCCCTTCTGGCAGCCTTGGTCGGCCTGAGCCCAGATTCGACCACCATGCATCGTGTGCAACTGGGATCAAGGAATTGACTCAGTCCGACATGGGGTCGCATTTTTAAATTTACTTGTAAGAAAAATATGGAGTCTCTGACACGAGGTAGCACCCGCGAAATGGGGAGTCTCTATCACAAGGCAGCACCCATGACACAAGGCAGCACCCGCAAAAATAGGGAGTCTCTGTCGTGCGGCGGCAATCCAGAACTTGAAAACTTGCCCCCACACTGAAAGGGGATGTCAGGCAGACGGCTCATTATGCACTTGTGATACCGAGAGGGTGAGCCAATGGCAAATATCGGTAACTATGCAGGCCATAGGTCATGTAGTGTGTGTGTGCATGCATGGGATTGTAGAGGGATGGGCGGCCACCCTCCCTGCATCATAAGAGCTCAGCATAGGCTCACTTCACTAAAAGATTTTTGAAATAAGAATAGGGAGTATATTTGACTTGTTTCTTTAATTATATGACTTAGTAGTTTTATCACTAACGCGGAATTACCTCTGCAGGTGTGCATATTCGGGCATAGATTGAGAGCGGGGTTGGTAGATCTTTTACTAACCAAGGTTAGTAGAAAATGATAATGCATTGGATTTTCTTTTTAGTTTATTTGAGTTATAAATGTGGCTATAGGAAACGGTCCAAGACTGTGGGATGATTATTATTATGTCTTGTCTAAAATATAGTTTACTTTAAATGAGTTATACTTATGGCTTTAATAGAAATTATGTAACATAGAAGTAAGGTCCGGTCTGGTTAGGGCTGGTCGTTAGAGGGTTGGTTTGACTTAATTTTAAGTAATAGCTGGCCAGCTAGGCCCACACTATTGTTGTAACGACCCTCCATTTTTCAATTATTTAATTTGGCCTAGATGGCCAGGCTTTACTTAAACAAGTACTAAGTTGTTGTATTATAACAATTTAACAGCAATGTATAAGATTGGTTCCCACTGTCTTGGACCGTTTCCCATAGCCACATATATAACTCAAATAAAATTAAAAGGGAGTCCTCATATTTATCTTGCTCCAAGCTCTGGTTGTCAATGCTGCACACCTACGGAGGCAATTCCGCATTAGTGATTACAACACTAAGTAGTATAATAGATAAAACAAGTCAAGGACGTTCCACTAGTTTTCTACGTTCATTTTAATATGCGGTGGAGCGATGCCGCTATACTCCAAAACAATGCGAAGGAGGTATCCACAGTGATCCGCACACCCCGGCCGTAGCCTTTTTTGTGAGGAGGCTACCACTACCATCTCCAGAGCCAG
>JAVDBV010002683.1:0-14160 GCA_032619315.1 Piper longum
GAAATCTGCCACCACCAAAAAATAAAATAAAAAGAAACGCGGTCTGCTGCTCCTCGTTTTCTTTTTGTTTTACACAAAATGATCCTATGGCCTTTGTTAATTTGGCCAGCAGACTCGAAGGCTTTCTTTGCCCAAAAGTCTTCTCTCGTTTGCCTTACAATAGAAGCTTTTCTTCGCTAATTTGGGCGCGTACAATCTGCAGGAAAACTAGGCGACGGCAATATATTCGACAAATGACAGCTCCCGCGCCTTGACCAGTTTCCGATATTTTACTCCCTTCCCATTTCTCAACATTTTCACCACATTTTCTGCCATCTAGCTATTTCGACCCGCCCATTGTGTTGGCTAATATTAATTTGTTTTAGTAACTAAGATCACACCATCACATAGTTTTAGTTAAATAAAAAGACCATTCCCACTGGCCATTTAAGTGCGACATTTTATCAATGTATCATTACAACTGACTGCAGACATAATTCTGAGCTCCAATATACAAATGATATTAGCAACAATACGTAATAGTCTTTGCTTTTCTATGATGCTAAAATGTTAATAAATTAAAAGGGAAGAGTCAAGGAAGCGTTGACTATAAACCTCTATCGACTCCGCGTACAAAAGTGTGTCTTCTTCACCTTCCTCACATTTTCCTGCCACTATCCCTTTCTCTTTCCCCCTCTTCTTCCCTTCTAATACTCGCCAACTGCTGTCATCGTATTCATGTCGCCTTCAATAGCTTTTATATGTATACATATATGTATAAAAACCCACTCCCCATTTCTTCTAACTCACAATCATCATCACCATCCAAACCAAATCCAATTGATCCCCACGTGAAGCAAGCACATTGAAACACAGGTTGACTATTTTCATGGCGAGGAAGAAGACGACGTCGCTCACAGGACGTGCATGGAACCTCGTCCGGCTCGCCCTCCTCTGGCCGCGTCGAGGCGGTGTCTTCATGAAGCGTAGCTTCATCTCGGGCTTGTTCCCGGACCACCTCAACCGCCTCCCTTCTGTGGCCGCCGAGCGCGAGTTCTCCTTCGACGAGACGCCACTCTTCCAATTCAAGCTCCACAAGTCATCTGGGTCGATGAGGTTCAAGTATCTGCCTTGCATTAGCTTGGTCGCTGACGACGTCGAAGATGGCCGGAATGTCTACCGAAGTTACACTCCGAGGAAGGACGACGATTGGGGCGACGTGGGGAGATCGTCCTTGCATGGTTGGGAGGGTCAAGATGTAGAATTTGATCAATGTTGGTGGGAAGAGGAGGAGATTGATGTGAAGGCGGAGAAGTTTATAGAGAAGTTTTACGAGCAGATGAGGTTACAGAGACAGGTTTCATATACAGAGTACAATGAGATGCTACTCAGGGGGAGTGGCTAATTCAATCAATCCATAGTGTATAAAATATGGAAAATCACATTTGTGATTAATCATCATAATATTTTTTTTCTTTGCTTTCATGATGCTCTTGCAATTTGTTTTTCACACTGTTTGTAGATCATGCAGCCTTCTTGTGGATATTCCCATTGAGAATCATTAGTGAAGCATTTTATGCATTTTGTTTTATGTTCCATATTTGTAATGTAATATGGTCATAATAAAAATGTTGCACTCCCTCTTCTACATAGATAATAATCTGATATTAATAACTAAAATTCGTTTGCAAACACTAAAATAAAACAAACAAATAAATAAAATCAGAGCTTTGAAAAATAAAATTTAGAAAAAAAACTTTGACGGGTTAAAGAATTCAATCAAATTCTTGGTCTAAACCCCAGAACTGCGGCCACTAAAACTGAACGCCCAAGGGCCATTTTGCCCATTTAGAGAAGGTATGGCGAGCTTCGTATTGGCTTCGAGTCCATTAGGTCTGTACTTCTTTTCCTACCAGTTGTTAATAGGGTGGGAACGGTGGTTGTTAATGAAAGCCTGAGACATTTTAAAGTTGCATGTCGCGTCGAGCCTGAACTGACAAAATAGGAATGTAGCTAGTGATATATATAATATAGTAAAGTTATGAGACACATGGAGGAGGACAACCAAAGCGACATATCCAGGGTGGAACCAACGTTTCAGAGCTTCTTGTTGTGTGATAAGAAATGGACTATAGAGCTTCTTGTTGTGTGATAAGAAATGAACTATAGAGCTAAATGCGGAGAAAGGATAAGATATGTGCGGAGGCTGACCAGAACAAGAAATTCACATCTACCATGAAGATGGAAAACAGATAAATAAGGTGAAACTTGGCAGGGTAAAAAAGTTAATGTCTGGTAAAGAAATTTAAACATAGTGCAAAGAACAATCTGGGAATGACTTAATTATTAAATGAGTAATAACAACTATAAATAGCTTTATAGAGCCAAACCACATTACAATTAGAAACATGGTAACAAACTTTACTAAAATCAAAATGACAACTCCTAAAGACTAAGACATTTATTCTAACGGAATAACAAATTACATTGTATCATTCACTCTTTTAAACTAGACTCATAGTTAATTTACTTTTGGTGCATCACAAATTCCAAACTTCTTTCTGAACTCCTGAAATGATTCTAGCTTGAGCGGTTTGGTAAGTACGTCTGTAATTTGCTGTTGCGTTCCACAGTATCTTAGCTTCACTACCCCTTTATTCACCAAATCACGCAAAAAATGAAACCGCACATCAATGTGCTTGCTTCTTCCATGCATTAGAGGGTTCTTTGCCAACTTGATGGATGAGCTATTGTCACATAAGATGATGGAACTCTCACTACCTTCATAACCCAGCTGCAACGAACTCAACCTCAGTTGTGCTAAGTGTTACTATTGGTTGTTTTCCCAAGAACCATGCCACTGCAGCTCCACTCAGAAGAAAAACATACCATGGTGTGCTTTTCATGTCATCCACACAACCAACATAGTCACTATCAGTGAATCCAATAAATTCCCTATTCCCTCCCTTCTTGGTTCCTTGTAAGTAACTCAAAATTCTCTTCGCTGCTAATAGATGGAGTTTTGTTGGCCTTGACATATATCTACTAACCAAGTTGACAGCATACATTATTTCAGGCCTTGTGGCTATTAGATACATCATACTTCCCACCAGCTGCTTGTAGAACGAGCCATCCACTTCCACTCCATTTTCATCTTTAGAAATTTTGAAACTTGGATTGATCGGATTCTAGACTGAATTACTATATTCCATTCCAAAACTTCGCAGAACTTCCATTACATACCTTTTTTGACTTATAAATATTCCCCCATCATACTACACTACTTCAATACCGAGGAAATACCTCATCTTGCCCAAATCCGACATATCAAATTTTCTCATCATATAATTTTTAAACTCACACATCATAAACTTGTCATTTCCAAAATAAATTAAATCATCAACATACAAGCTAATGATTAAACGTTTACTTTGTTTGTTGATTTTGGTAAAGGGAGTCTGTTCACTATCGTCTTTCTCAAAACCTTCTCTCAAGAAATATGACTCAATCCGACTAAACCATGCTCTTGGCACATGTTTGAGTCCGTACAGTGCTTTGTTAAGCTTGTACTCTATATGCTCCTCACTCTTTATCTCATAGCTTCTTGGCTGTTCAATATAAACATCTTTGATGAGTTCACTATGAAGAAAGGCTAACTTCACATCGAGTTGGAACACATTCCAACTTCTTTGTGTTGCAAGGGCTAAGATCATTCACATTGTGTCCATGCGAGCTACTGGAGCATATACTCCTTCGTAATCAACTCCGTGTTGTTGTGCATAGCCCTTTGCCATCAAACGAGCCTTGTACTTCTCCACTTCCCCAAGCTCATTCAATTTTGTTTTATAGACCCATTTGACTCCAATTCTTTTAGCTCCCTTTGGCAATTTAGTAAGACACCAAGTCCTATTCTTTTTTATTGAATTAATTTTTATATCCATAGCATGCCTCCATTTTTCATATTTCTTTGCTTCCTCATAACAATCCGAATCTGAATTAGTAAATAAAGTCAGGTTAACTTGCACCTCTTTGTTTCTAATTTCTCTTGCATTTGAAGACTCAGGAAGCAATAAATTTTGAGGATTTGACAAAATCTCTTCACTACTTTCTCTCGCATCTTCTTCTTCAGATTCATTCACGTGATTATGAGGCTCTTCCTCATCTTCCCATTCCAAGTCCAGCTTAATCTGTTCTTCATGGCTTTCATCCCAATTCCACTTTTTGTCCTCTTCAAAGATAACATCCTGGCTAACCATTATTTTCTTTGACACCAGATCATAAAGTCTGTACTCTTTTGATTCCTTACTTATCCCATGTAAAACATAGCTCGACTCTTATCTTCAAGCTTTGTTCTTTGAGCATCAAGAACATGTGCATGTGCAATACTGCCAAAGACCCTGAAATATTCAACAGAAGGCTTCACCCCACTCCAAGCTTCTTCTAGCATTATATTTTGACTAACACTGTTGGACTTCTGTTGAGAGTATAGAATGCCCAATTTGTGCCTTAGGCCAAAAGGTTTTAGGAACTCCCTTCTCAATCAGTAAGTTTCTCACTATATTCATTACGGTTCTGTTCTTCCTTTCCATTACACCGTTGTGTTGTGGTGTGTAGGGAGTGATCAATTGCCTCTTTATTCCATTTTATGTACAAAAAATATTGAACTCACTTGACGTGAACTCCCCTCCACGATTTGTTCTTAAGCATGTAATGGGCAAACCAGTCTCTCTTTCTACACAACTCTTTAAAATTTTAAATGAAGTAAAAGCATCCGCCTTATTGACAAGAAAATGAATCTAAGTTTTCCTACTGAAATCATCAATGAAACAAATGAGATACCTCTTATGACTGTTGGAGGTGGGAGAAATTGGTCCACAGATGTCGGCATGAAGTAGTTCAAGCTTCTCTGAAGTTCTCCATGTGCTCTTCTTAGGAATGGCATCTCGATGTTGCTTCCCTTTCAGACAATCACTACATACAGTACTAGATTCAGAGAAACTTGGCAAACCTCTTAACATTCTTTTGTCTTGTAGAGTTTTGAGACCTTTGTAGCTGAGATGACCATATCTACGGTGCTAAAGATGAGCAAGATTTTGAGTGGTTGCTTGAAGACACACTTTATTAGCCTCCTTAATTAGTTGTGTTTGACATCAAAACAAACATCTTATTGGCTGTCATATTTTTTTGGATAATCAAACCTTTTAAGGGATGATAGATTTGACACTAATTTGATTGCATTAGGATGGGCAACCCTTTCTCCTGTAGTTGGCCGATACTAAGAAGGTGATTTCTTAACTCTGGCACATAAAGCACCTTTGTTACAAGATAGTTAACACCTTTCAAAGATAACTTTACACTCCCTTTCTAGCACGCTCATCCGTGTATGATTGCCAAGTCGAACTGTTTGTTTGAACGCCTCATCTAACTCATGAAAGAGAGATGGATCACCACACATATGGATACTATAACCTGAGTCGATAAACCACACATCATTTCGACACACTCCATGTGACTCAAAATAGGCCATGAGAAGCATCTCCTCTGACTCATCCAACTCTACATAATTAGCCTGTTTACCTAAAGTTGGACACTCGTACTGATAGTATCCCAGTTGATGGCATCTGTAGCATTCATTTATTGCCTAGTTGTAAGATTGGCGTCCCCTACCTCTACCTCTTCCTCTAAGTGCAGCCCTGCCACGTCCTCTTCCATTGTAACTATCATCATGTGTTACCTTAAGTGCTTGCTCTTCACCACTACTCCTATTGAATTTTTGTTCGTGGACAATGAGGGAACTCTGCAACTCATTAATCGATAGATTTTCAGTATCCTTAGATTCTTCGATCAAGACAACAACATAGTTAAATTTCTCAGTCAAAGTTCTAAGAATTTTTTGCTCTATCGTCACATCCTTCATCTGCTCAACATTGCTTCTCATCCTTCATCTGCTCAATGATGGTCTCCCCTGATCTCATTTCGAGAACTTCGAAGTCTCTCCTCAATCCTTGAAGAATAGCCCGCTTGACTCCAGCATTGCCCTCAAACTTCTTTTTCATGGAATCCCAAATCTGTTTCGAGGTGCTCTTCTCCAATATTTATTCATGAATTTTTCGATCAATAGCTTGAAACAAATAGTTCTTTACCTTGAGATCATTGATCCTAGCATTATCCAATTGCGTCTGCTGCATGTCTATCAACATAGTTTCTGTTCTTGGATCTTCAAAGCCAATTTCAACGAGGCTCCACACAGGCCCTTTGATTGCAAAAGATTCTCCATCAACATACTCTAGTGTTTATAGTGACTTGTGAAGCATGGGATAGTAAGCTGCAAGAACTCTTTCTCTTCACTCATTTTTTTAAGTCACTCAAAGCTACGACTTCTCTCTCCTTTTCTTAGGCCCAATGGGGGCTCTGGTACCAGATTGTTAGAGAAATTGAAACAAAGTACAAAAAAATAATATGTGAATGACTTAATTATTAAATGTGTAATAACAGCTATAAATAGTTTTATAGAGTTAAAACAAACTACAACCCATGTTACAACTAGAAATATGGTAACAAATTTAACTAAAATTAAAATCGCAACAACTCCTTAAAACCGAACATTTATTCAAACAGAATAACAAAGTACATTTTATCAATGTCAAGCCGGTCAAGTAATTACCAGACCCACCTCCTCGTCAAGTACTTAATGATGGAGAAAGGTTCGTAGTGTCACCATCAAAAGCTCATTCTGGGTAGGGGACAGAGTTGGAGTAATTAATTGATGGGCACGAAAGATAGAAAGGCGAACATGATCTGAGAGAGGACTTGATCAAACGAAGCCAAAAGGTAGCAGCAGCAAAACAGAGTGAGCTGGAAGAGCGAGTGGACGGACACACCCCATTGGAGGTCACCTTCACAACAAAGGCAGGATCTGGAGCTGGTATGATCCAAACGTTGCAACTTGATCGCTTCTCCCACACATGAAGCTCATGGTTTCAATAACTATCCAGTCCTAAAGAATTGCAAGAAACCCAATTTAATATATCGACTTCCACGCTCCTGCATCAAGCAGACAAGGGCCATTGAAGAAGATGGATTATAATAAGAGCTTAGCAAACAGTTAAAGAAGTTGCTCGTCGCCCAACGTGTTATGTTCATCGGAATAGCCGCTAGCCCAGCCCGCTGTCACAAGCATTGTGACTAGTGAGTATGTATATATGGATAAAATTTCATGCACGGTACATTTTTTCGCGCATTTTTGGTCTGTGAAAAGCATACAATACCCTATATATGTACACAATATGATAAGTTTGTTTCCCTACTGTCTTTGTTGGGATTTATGTACACAATATTACAAGGCTTCTACCAACCAAATATGATGAATAAGAGCTCTTAGTTTGTCCAGTTGACTTGGCTAGTTTATCAGTCATTGAATATTGAAGTTCAGAGTCTTGAGAGAATAGATTATTATGGTCTCCAATAATGTAACTAAAGCTTATTTTTTATTCAAAAGGACAAGTGATGGATGGTCTATTTCAATTCAAATGTCTCAAATGGGAGACAAAAAAGGGTTAAAAAGTGATGCTGCTTTTTTGGTGGTGTAAATGCAGATTGAAAAGTAAAATGAGAAAAGTACCCAAAAATTACAAATATAAGTCAACCTCTAGGTGTGGAGGAGGGCTTTGTGCTTGCGAAAATAGAAATTCAAAATTAGAATATAAAGGATAATTTATTTGTTATTGGCCCACAATTTTTTTTCAAAAAAAAAAAACAGTGGAATGATAGTCAAATTTACACACACACACAATTAAAGCATAAAAAGAATCAATCTTCCTTGTTATAATTTTAACATCCAAACTCTAATTCCCCCGTTATTTATTTTAATATCGAACATACAAAAGAGATCAAAATATCGTAAGAGTGAGTGAAATATAAATCAAATCAATATATATCTAAATATTATTAAAAACTTGGATTTTTTAGATTTGGAGAAGCAAATTAGGGTTATTGAAATTTGATGAAGTGAAAGAAAAGAATTGGCGAGTAGCCATAACTCCATTGTAAATTTGTTTTCATGGCAAAATAATATTTTGGAATAAAAATTTTTTTCTTGAACAAAATGCGAATGAACGCAAAAAGTTAAAAGAAGAAAAAATCCAAAGAGCCCAAAAAAAATTGACATTTGTTGATTAATATAAAACTACAGGGAGCAGCTTGTAAAATCGAAACCAATAGGGAGTCGGCCAGGTGGCTGCCTTTGACTTGCCAATTAGAAATTTGAAAATGGATCCCCCCCTAGGCAAGGCCAAGAGAGACGTTGCAACTTTTCATAATCCCCAAAACACCCCTCCTAATTTCCCCAATTTTTTAATCCCCGAAAAATATTTAATGGCGAGAGGTCGGCCCCCATCAATGCCCTCCGCCTCCTTCTCCGTCTCCTCTAACTCCTCCCATTTCTCGCTCCTCGCCCATCTATCGGAGTCGTCTGGTGCCGGAGCCAGATCGGAGGCGTTTTCCCGAGTCGGGCGAACCTTTTTGAGGCGGAAAGGTCGCGCCTTTGGCGGGGTTGTGTCCGCGTCGCCGGCGGTTGATTTGGTGGGTTTTTGTGGGTTTTCTTTTTCTTTTTGTGTTGCTTTTGCTGGTAATGTGGTTTGTTGGATGCTGATCGTTGGTTTGCTTTGGGGGTTGTGAGCTGGGTTGTTTTGAGGTGGGAATGTGGTTGCTTTTCTGTGTTTGTTTTAAATTTTGTGCTCATTGTTGTTGATATGGAGTTCATGGGAAGTTTTGCACTTGGTGATGTTGTGGTGATTTGGCTAAATGTGTACCCATTGCTGTCGGATTATTATTTTGTGTGCTTGGTTAACCTAGTTGGTTGATGCTATGGATGTTAATGTACAGAAATTGTAGGTGGACTGGCTTCCATCGCTGCTTTAGAAAATGGCACCACTTTCCTACACGTAAATGGAATGTGATTTTATGGTTTTCAACTCGTCGGATATGGGGGCACAAAAGCATGGTTCCAAGAGTAGTAGTGGAGGGTATGTTGGTGGCCTTCTGCAGTTGTTTGACTGGAATGTGAAATCCAGGAAGAAGCTTTTTGCGAGTAATTCTGATGTGCCTGGTATCACTTTTATACTTGAAAAAACTTGTTTCTTCATTTTGGTATGGTCTTGATAATAATTACATTTATATCATGTGCTTCAAGCAGATGGATTCAAACAGGGAAAAAAACATGACAGTAATTTGCCTGCTACTCGTTTCCATTTGGTGAGACACTACTATACGCCTCCTCTAATGTTATCTTTTTGCGCTTTGTAATGTTTTCTTTGATGTCAAGTCACATTTGCTGCTGTTCTAACAACAAAATATTTAAATGATGCATCAGATCGAGGATGAAATTGGAGCTCTTTCAAGTGTCAGGGGAGGTAGTGAATATAGTTGTGCTTCTTCTGTCACTGATGAGGATGGAACGAGGGCACCTGGTGTTGTTGCCAGGCTCATGGGTCTTGAATCCTTGCCAACTTCTGGTGCCAATGGACCTTATACCACTCCTTCTTTTGATTCACGTTCACTTCAGGATTCTTATTACCATAAAAGCAATGCTGAGTTTCTCAATGACTATAGAGCAATGTATTCGCACCACCAACCTTATAAAGTTAATGATAGAAAGGAAATTGTTGAACCCAAGCTTCCTAGGTTCCCTGGCAGGCCAATTGATAGGTTTCAATCAGAATCCTTGCCTCCAAAAACATCAAAACCTGTGCCACTCACCCACCACAAGCTTCTCTCTCCCATTAAGAGCCCTGGCTTTATTTCACCCAAGAGTGCAGCTCACATAATGGAGGCTGCTGCAAAAATTCTTGATCCTGCTCTTCATGCTGTGCCCAGGGGAAAAAATTCGTCGTTTGGTTCATCTTCTGTTCCTAACAAGGTTAGGGATTTGAGAGAAAATGTGGCCCTATCGTCTCGTAGTCAAACAAAGATCCCAGAAGCTTCCAGAAGGCCAGTTGATTCTAATGCTTCTAAGTTACTGAAAGGGCAGTCTTTGACAAAGAGTTGGAATGGTCCAGATGAGACCCCTGTCTCCAAGTCTTCCCCAGAAGTGAACGATCAATTTCTTGCTGAATCAAAGAACAAGGGGAGGTCCGTTTCTCTTGCTGTTCAAGCAAAGGTCAATGTTTTGAAGAGGGAAGGCATAAATTCTTCAAATAAAATAGTGGTCCCTCAGAAGGATGATCATGAGCAACGACCAAAACAGTCATTTAGGAGTCAAAGAAATACTGTGAAAAATGAACAAAGTAAACCTTCCGGTGTTAGCGTCCTACGGCAAAACAATCGGAAACAAAATTGCGTAGTTATCAAAGATAAGCTGGGCTCAAAATCATCTGGGTCTAGCCAACAGATGAAAAAAGTGAACTGTAGTGATTTATCTTCTGGGCAGTGCAAATCTCTTGTTAAAGGTTATGCAAGCAATAATGTAGGATTTAAGAAGGATTGCAATGATGTTTCTGGATCTGAAAAGATGGATGCTTCGTCTTCACGGAGTAAGCATTTTCCTTGGAAGAAACGAGCAATTGGTTCTGATATATCTGATAAAGCAAATATTGTTCATACGAATATGGTGGACAGAAATGATAAACGTATACAACCCCATTTGGCAATTAATGAGCACGGTAATGTTGGAGAAGATGTTGGAAAAAGAAGTATGGATGTTGTTTCTTTTACCTTCACATCTCCTATGAATAAATCATCATCCCAGTCTCCTGACTGGAAGGCAGAGAAACATGAAAACTTCTGTTATGTTAGTCCTCGTAGTGAAAAGAATTCAAGCATATCCAAAGGAAAAAAGATTTCCTCTCTGGGACTGAATGTGATTGGGGGCGATGCATTAAGCATTCTCTTGGAGCAGAAGCTGAGAGAATTGACGTCTGAAATTGAATCATCTTCCTCTAACTCTGCAAAAGCAGGCAGCACATCCATGTGCATCCTTCAGGATTTGGTATCAGCTTTTAACAGTGCCAGTACCAATCATAGTGAGTTTGATGGGAGACCTTTTCCACCTGAAAAAAATAAAACTGGTGTGGAATTCAATTCCATGTTCATTTCCCCTGATCCACAGGCGCATGAAACAAACACCAAACTGCAGGTATACTATTCCTTCTTTTATTGTCATATTTCGTTCTTGCATGACAAAGGTTTAATCTATTTTATTCTATCACTGCAATGATCAGCTCTTTTGGGATTTAACCCATTTTCTAAAGCATTTTTTTTGAATTAAGTAGGAAAATTAAATTGATATATCTTAACTCTGAAGCCAATCTGAGTTCAACAGTATAACTGGATCAGATTCTGCTTTGGGTTTGAAATTTTGCACATTCTGTTTCTGAAGACTTCTTTTTTAGTAGAATAGTGTCTTTAAATTTCACACATTTCATATGGATCCACCATATGAAAGTACTTGGTCATTTGTGATATTTTTCCAAATTTAATTGATCATTTGTGAAAAAGAGATGGGAGGTTGGTCACGCCTAATATCTTTGTGCCATTAGTTTTTCATGGAATTTTATTGCTGTTTCAGTATGCAAAAGAGAGGGCGGTGGATAATAGCTACATTGATACCATCAAGGAAGATCAATATCAGCGTCCAAGCCCTGTATCAATTCTTGATGCTTCTTTCTCGAGTGAAAGTTGTCACTCTTCAGAGAGCATTGAAATTGCCAGCGGTAAAATAAATGTTTCTCTTCTGTGTCAAGGGACAGTATTTGTCATCAAATTTCTCATTATTTGTCCTTGTGTATACAGGATGCATGGAGAATTCTGTTGAAGCAAATCTTGATATAAGTGTTACAAGCAAAGATCCATTACTCTCTTCTGTAGATTATGCAGAGTTATTAGACTCAGCCTCTTCCTCTGGACAGTGTGCCAGGAATGAACTGGGTAGCTCCAAATATCAAGTTGCTCTTCCAAATTCCGAGTACCAGCCATTAGATTATATCAAACTTGTGGCTGTCGAAGCGAAAGCAACAATTGAAAATTTTCTTTTAGGTCGGTCAGATGAGATGTTGGACTCTTCTGTCTTTGACAAATTGGAAAATGAAGGAGATGGGACACCTAATAATAGGCTAAGGCTGGTAAGAAGGGCATTGTTTGATTGTGTTTGTGAGTGCTTGAATATTCAATACGGTCACCATGTTGAAGGGGGATATGATGCCTGGTCCAAGGGAATGGTTGTTCTTAGAAGTAGTGATAGACTAGCGCAAGAAATTTATAAGGAGATTTCTGAGTGGAAGAACATGAGCGAGTGGATGGTGGATGAGCTTGTTGACAAAGACATGAGCAGTCATTTGGGCAAGTGGACAAACTTTGATATTGAAGGTTTCGAGCTAGGAGTTGAAATTGAGAAAGCAATCTTGTCTTCATTAATTGATGAAGTGGTAGCTGACGTGCTGGTGTAGAAAGCTTTGCTTGTGATGGCTCTTTCACTTGTAATTTAATACTATTTAAGCGGCCTTGAAAACTTATCAATTGTTTTGATAACTTTCTGCATATATGTATTTTCTTGGTGTAGTTTTGGTTGTTCTGACATGAAAAGAGCATGAATATCTGTTTTTTAATCTGAATTATTGGGTTAAGCAGTTCTGGCTGGGAGTTGAAATTGAGAAGGTAATCTCATCTTCTCTAATTACGGGTTACTGCTGCCGCAACCCAATGAGAAAGGGTAAGAAAATAAAATATAGAATAGAGAGATGATTTATTTGATACTTGCTCAGCATTTCGTCTTCGAAGAGCTCCACCAGTAGGCCGCATAAAAGCACCTGAGATCAAACTTTCTACTAAAATTGCCATGTTTGGAAGAAATGAATCTTGAAACACTCATTTATTTCTTTCCATCACAAACAAACAGTGATTATACAATAAGCACTTACATTAGTTCCAAGTTACACTTTAATAACAACACCAACTCCTTCCATGAAGCAAAGCAATAACAACTTATCATGACAATTACACAGGTTCAATAATAACATAGTCCACCAATCATCACCTAACTCCTACCAAAATACTATTTACTCTTCTTCATAATAGATGATGTGATGCAGGTCATTCTAAACAAATAATCGCTATATCCCTCCATCACTTTTTTGAATTAGTAGATGCATCATCCACAATCAACCAAATAATAATCTACAGGAAAATAAAGGAATTATCAGTATAGAACATTAATGACATTAGAATAAGGATTAATAAGTTTAGAACTTGGACACAAATTCATACTCGGCCCATGCCATATAACAGTAATAGAATATTCAGAAAACAGAATTGCCAAATAAAGACCATCTCTTGGATATATAGAAAACAGCACTCTCATAAGACAGCAGCTACTCTACCAGGACTTCAGAAGCATGATTCATGGGCACATAACCTTCTCTAACAAAAAAACACCAACTTTAATATTGGGAACATGATAAGCAGTAACCACTAACTTCATATGCAACCAATCCTTGCATCCAACTAGTAAATAATAATAATTATCAAAAAGTAAAAGGTGGCTTAAAACAATAGATAAGCCAAGAGAAGAAATTAGTTCACCACCTAATGGTATTGATCAATTTCGTAACATACAAGGAAATATCATGAACATAGCATAGTTGCAGAGTTGCACTCGTTGATTTGAAAAAATGAGACATGATGTAGTGAGAATAATTTTGGAAAAAAATAAGACAAAAATAATAGGGTTAAGATTAGGGGCGGTAGGGTTGAGGAAGTATGAAAGAAGGAAAATTTTTTTGGATATATTTAATACCATGATATATTTCTTTTAATATATTAAAATAGTAAAACTCAACAGACGAAGTTTCTTCATAATAATGGTATTAAATAATTAAGAGTTATTTATTATTTAAAAAAAAGGCTCTTAATCACCTGTTTAAAGAAGACTTTTATTTTAATCTTCTGATGAATACTTTAATAAAGACTCATAATCTCTCAAAATTCTAGCTCTAAGCCTTAAAATTAAAGCCTGCCTAATACATTTCTGTGTTGTATGAAGATCACTTTCTCAATTTCGACTCCCACCCAGAACTGCCTACCCAAAAAGTTCTATTAAAAATGAAAAAAATAAAAAAGATTTGGGGATTGTAAGGTATATTGATTTGGTGATATTCATGAAGACCTATATATATATATATATATATATAT
>JAVDBV010002684.1:0-15321 GCA_032619315.1 Piper longum
CCCACCACCACCTTCAAAAGACTCCCACTATTGTTATCGTCGGAGCCACCATAGTCACCGTTGCGCCACCCGCCTAAGGGGGTCTATTGGGCCCGCTTAATAGACCAAATCCACTTGTTCTAATCAAAGTCGTGACCGCTTTCCATTGTTGCGATCATGACTAGGTCTGGACCGCAACTGCGTCTGTATACCCATCTATGGCCCAAAACCAACTGGCACACCTCACTCCACCCACAGCCTGGTGCGCCCAGAAAGTCCTTTCCTATGCACGCCACCCGGTCCAATATTTTTCTAGTTCGAAATAGTTTGCCTAAGTCTATGATCACTCTAAAAATCATTTGAAGGCTTTCCCGACTTTAGATTGAGACAAAATTTTCTACCCACCGTTTTTAAATGCTACGGAAGCAATGGTAAAGTTATTTTAAGATTTAAAAACTAGAAAAGTTGAACAAGGGCATTGGAATTAACGATCTCAAAGACAAATTTATTTAAAAGCGACAAAATTCACTATTTTGTTTAAAGTGTAAAACCAAAAGGGAAATAATGAATTTGTGGTCATCAAGATACTGTAAACTAACTTAAGGATTTGAGTTAAATCTTAAAGAACCACGTAAAAATCTTAAGTGCTAATTCTCATTTCACGATATTTTATCTTTATTTAGCTGCACAATTTCTTTATGTGATAAAAACATTTTTATCCCACTGAACCCACTTATCGACTCAAAGCAAAGAGTAATCATGGGAGCAGAAATCCCACGCCCAAACATAGCCTTTCTATATATATATATATATATATATATATATATATATTGTTAATTTCTTTAAAAAACTTAGTATATTATTATTTGTTGATTAGTTGACATTCATCAATTTCTTAATTTTAAAAATCTACTTATTGAAGAATTGATTTAGTATAGGATCTGGTTTTAAATAATTTCAATCTGATTTTATAAATACGGAATAAAGAATTATATTGAAAAATAGTTAGAGGATACGTGGCATACCCTAATTTAAAAAACGTTAATAGGAAAGTAATATTTTTGTGAATAAGAAATACAATATATATTGTAAAATTGATGTGGAAAACGTGGTGACACCTGTTAAAAGCTGTAGGTTTCACATATTTACATGGATACAGATAAAGTGGATGAGCTAGCTTACCAATGAAATGGTTCGGCCCTTACGTCACACTACCTTCTTCGCACCATGGGCCAAAAAGTAGGCCCATATCGAAGAAAATATCCTTTCTGAATTTATCTTTTTGTGATGAAAGGTATGACTCGTGCAACCTAATTTTAACGTTTTTTTTAAAATAATCATGTATTTCAACCTGACATAAGCAAGGTGTACATATGCAATATTTGTAAGGATTATAATTGATAATGGTACCAAAATTAAATGTTTTATTTGAAGGAGTTTTTTTAATTAATAAGAGAACGAAGAAGATTGCTTTGTGAATTCATCACCAGGGAAGACAAATGCCATAACAGCAAGAGCTCAACAACCGAATTGTCTCCCAATAACTAAGGAGAAAGCGATCTTACATGATAAATAAATAATATATATATATATATATATATATATGACTGAAAAAGACTAATAATGAATCGTAAGTTATTAAATAGTAAGGGAATATATCGGTGTTTTTGGCGGCCTCAAGATCGGCAAGTTGCTTATATCGTGAAATTATAGGTTGCAGAAAAAATTCGATCATTAGTAAGAAGTTAATTAAGGTAGCTATAACAGATTGATTTGAATACCCATAATCCTAACCATTATTAGTGATTCATCATAAGTGGACGATGGCATGATTTGATTATTAAATTGATCGACAACTAATTGTATAAATAGAGTGTTTGTGCTTAATTAAGCTCACGACTACACCAAAACTATGTTTGCGGTGCTCATTGTTCTTTTGAAATCTTCTTGTTGGATAAACTGGACACGAGTCGGCTACAAATGCATTCTAAGACAAAGCGACATATGTGCCCTTCTTCGGCCGTTCACATATATTTATTTCAACGCTTCGGCTGTTACACATACTTCTACATAGTAACCCTAAACTAAACCCTATTAATTTAATCGACCACCTTGTATAATTAATGGGCTAATCAAATAAAAAACGAGTAAATTATATTATAAATTTGATAGGAAGATAGATATGATGGTGCAATAAAAAAAACATCCCAAGAAAATTGGTATCACCAAAAAGGAGTGGAGTATGTTCCAGACGTAGACATCTTAAGAAAAAAATTCATGGACACCACATGTCTGTGTTTTTAAGTATACAAATATAGTATAAAGTCGACTTCAGTCCATTATAATGTTTTCTTTATAAATAAACATGGAGCCTTGAGTCTTCTTGATTTGACATCTTTCCTGTTTTGGTGTTCATCAAAATTAATTAGTGCTACCCTTGTTCAGGTGATGCATGCTTTTCGCTTTTCTCGTACAACTATGTATCAGTGATCATCCATCTTGCTAATATTGATCATTAGCTCTTAATGAATGGAGACAATGGCAGTTTCACTAAGTCCTCAGGCAACTAAAGAAATCAAAGAATTCTTATCCAACTAACAAATTTATTTTTCTAATGACTATTGAGTTGTGTGAGCCCTTTCTTCAATATGAAAGAGTGCTTTATGGGCTTCTACACATTCATTAAAGAATTATCTTTGTTACGGGTTTAGGATTTTAGGAGAAATGGTTAATAATAGATTCAGTAAATACACACACACATGCATATATTCTCAAATACCCATCTGAAGTTTAAGGTCCGAACCCCACATGCATTAGCCCATTTCAATATAATCAAGATGACAATATCACTTGTGAGAAATATAGCCCAACAGTACCAATAGATATCAGTTCAGATAATATGTGAATCAATGGAAATAGAGATGATCAGTTGAGTCCAGACACAGATTAATCTGTGTACTGCTTATATACAGGCATATTTGTGGGCAGTTGGGTAGTCCCGTCAAACCCTAACCGAGTTTTTTTATCAAGCTAAAAGGCTAGGTAATGTTCGTCATAATTTCACATGAGCTACAGAGCAAAGGATTAAGGATTATTCAACGATGTTATGTACCTATTTATTCGTAAACACCAAGTACAGGGTCTTTTCAAAGATCTGGATAGAACTGCGAGAGTCACAAATAAAAACGTAGGGCTAGTTGTAGGATTCCTCCATGCAATATCTAACCTATCGATCTATCCACGGCCACTCCTTATCTTCTCCTGATTAGGTACAGCAGAAGCCTCTCTCCCCCTAAGTTGATAATCTGAAAAGACCCTTTCCAAACTGATCCACAAGAGAAGACCCTACCTAGCTAGAATAACAATAAATAGATAAATTACAATGCAGGATCAACTTTACTTTATTTGCTTCATAATCACACCCCTTTTACATTCATGAAATAATATTGTACCACACTTAGTCAATCAGGAAACAAAACAAAGAACGAACAATATAATATTGTGTAAAATGATCTTGTGTGGCATAATTATAGTGGGAGTAATCTAATTTTTTACCATCGTATATATCATAGTTTTAAAATTCGAAATTAGAATTTGATTAGGGGAGTGGGGTCGACACAAAATTAATTCTAAGCAGACTCAATTTATTTATGTTAAATTTTTAATTATATAAATAAATAATTATATAAAATTAGTATATATATATATATAATATTTAATATTTAAAATTAATAAATATATAATTTATATTACTTAAAAATATTAATTTAACTAATATATAAGATAGATAATATATTATGATAATTTTTATAACTTGATTAAAAAAATTAATTATAAAATCAGTTAATATAGAATCGTTTATAGAGTTTGACTCGATAAGTTATAAAATAGATTCAATCTCAAAAAATTGTTAGAATGAAAATAAATTTTAAAATTTTAATATATGTATATATATAGGAGATTAAATTAAATTTGACTAAAATTTGAGATATTTATGATCAAATTTGATAAATTGATTATGATTGAATAATCAATTATAATTGAGTAAATGTAAATTAAATATATATTTTGCCCAACAAACGACTGACAAAAAGTATGGATGATGATACTATTAATATTTTTAAACTTTATTTATAAATATCATATGAAAAATGAATATTTTAATTTTTATTTTTTTTAATAGTAATATAGCATTTAAGATTAAAAAAGGGGGTTTAATAAAAAGGTGTTAAATGGCTGTTTAATCGATAATACACATTTATACGGGAAGGCGCGACGTAGGGCTAAATGTTCCCATGGGTGGCTGTCGCTTGGAGGTTGGCGACGTCTAATCCCTTTATAAAAAGTTTGCTGGAGGTTAGTGAGAGGAGGGGATGGGCCCGCCTAGGTTAAATAAAGTAGGAAGAGGGTCGGCAGAGACAATGTGGGCCGTATAGATAGCGCGGGAGTCTCGGGAGTGCCAAGGTGGTAGGCCCATCCACTGTCGGGAAGAGATAGCATTGGGTACCCACCCAAATGTGCCGCCATCGCTAACAAAACTATCTTACCCACATATACAAATACACTCAAATGCTCGGTTTCATAAAAAATGTTACTCATCATACCCTCCACACCCGGTGTAAACCAATTAAGTCTACTCAAAAATATTTTAGGTTTGGTTTAATTTAATTTAAATTTGCAAATATAAATATTTATCTAATTAAAGTTTAATTAAAAATATAATAAATCAAATACGAATTAAATTTAAACACTATAAATTTTAAACGAGTTTAGATCGACCTATAATATATTAAAATTCGTTAAATATTCAAATATATTCAAATATATTTGTTAAACTAAATTAAAAAACATCTATATTCTGTTTGTTTCCGTGTGGCTCATTTACACGTCAAACTCCCATCAACCGCAATCATAATTAATAACCAAATTAGACATTAAAAGGTCTACACGGAACATGGTAATGGAGTTTGATTTTATTTGGGTCTAGCATTGGTTAAATTTTTTTTTTTTAATTTATTAATAGCAGCTTTAGTGAATTTAGAAAAAGTGATTGCTTTCAATATCTACGGTTTCCGTAATCTTAAGGTTTTCACTTTGGTTTTATATTTTCATTATTTTGAAATTATTATTCTTTTATTCTACCGGAGCCCACTTATCACCTTCCTTTCCACCGTGTACCAGCTTCTTTATGTTCCATCTTCGACTCCAATGCCATATCGTGCGTGATTTTTTTTACTTTCCTCTCTCATCAATTAGTTCTATACATATTAAAAATTATTTTTTTATCTAATGATCAATCGGTGTTGGACTATTTTTTTATCTAATGATCACTCGGTGTTGGACAGTGGGGTGAGCATACTAAACCAACACAAAATTAATATTTATATTTTGTGTTAATTATTATTAATTTATTTTATTTATTTATAATTTATTTGAAAATTTTAATATAATATCTACGTAATACAGAATATTTGTTATATGATTATGATAATTAGATTAGGTTTACATTTAATTGATTATCAAAATTATAATTAATTTTAATATATTTATTACAATTTCATTTTTTTTAACCCAACCGAAGCAGCCCAAGTTTGTTGGTTGATTTTGGTTGGCTTTTGGGGAAAGATTAGGTTCGGATCGGTTTCAAAACCAAGCCACCGAATACTCTTTCAGTAGTTCGGTTAAGAACTAAACCAATTGATTGCTCACTCCTATTGAACATTAAACGCCATGTAGTTTATTTGCCTCTTGTTGTTCTCTTTGGACATCCCTACTTTAAGAGAGGGAGAGAAGGCACCAATAATATTGTTATAAAATAAAAATAACAATACGAAACTTGGTAAATTTGTCTATATGTATCTTAGAGAGAGAAGGCAACAATCATATTGTACACTTGGGTAAATTTGTCTATATGTATCTCTTTTAACTATACAAATAGTTGAGTTGAGAAATAGACTAATTTAAATAGTTTTCTACCAAACCGTAATATTACAAAACCAACTTTGGGCATCAATTTTCTTTGTTAAATTTATAACAGAGACATGAGTATCACCAATATAGCTCTAGGATTTTATTCCTATTAATCTTAATACCTTGTCCGTCTATGATTTTTTTAAATAGGAAGAGATCGGGACAAGGTTGAAACGGAATGGTCGAAAACGCCGGCGAAGTGTAGAATTGGTGGGAAAGAAGGTCGCGTAGTTTGAGTAGATAAGTTTGATGTGTCGATCTAAATCATGCTATGGAGGTTAAAACTTAAAAGCATCGAAATTGGTAGACACTACTAAAAGCGGTTTCTAATTTTTCGTGTAATTTTAACTTAATTTTATTTATTTTAAATTTTGAGTTGTGATTTAATTGAGTGGGTACTTAATATGATGCCAACTAAAATTTTATTTATCTGAAATCTTTAATAGAATCTCCAAAATATTTTTTTAAAATATGATATCTTATATATGTCCAGTAAGCAATGAAAAGGCCACAGCACATCAATCAAAATATTTTATATTTATATCTATAATCATTATAATTTTTTTTCAAAAATAAGTAATACCACTAATAACGTACAAAAAAATGTTCTATCAAATAATTTTGTTTATTAAATATCAAAATATGGGAGATAAAAAACAACAAAAAATGCTGCCTCATTTTAAGCTTGAGTTGAGCTTAAACTTATCTTTTATTAAACACCTTAATTTTTAATAGGAAAGAATTTTCACAATACTGCTTACCCATGCCCCTCTTAAAATATTCAATACTATTATATAAATTTGTGGTTATTAAATGTTAACAATAATTGGATAATTTCTTCCGGGCATTGAATGATAAAATTATTTTTAAAGACTTTACAATATATGTCACATATTATGTTTTAATAAGGGCCACCAGTAGGTGCATACATGCACATACTGTGATATTCAAAGTAGGGTATTTCGAAAATGCTTAAAAAATGCGGTTAATTTTTTTTTGTAAAAATGATACCGTAATACTTTAACAGACAATTATAATTATTTAAAGATACATGGCGCAAGGCCCATATAATATGTAGGTTTATAATTTGTTTTATTAATTAAATTTATCTACCAATTTATTTTTAATTTAAAGACGTGAGAGTATTATTTTATTGAATACTTGTCATCTTTTTTTTTGTTTGGGAAAGGACATTAGATAGACACTTGGTTCGGGGTTTGCATTGGAAACGCGAACAAAATATATAGCTTTACTAACTAATTAAATATTTGTCTCACTAAAATAAATGATTCTAGTTGTTGCATCATAGTGTCTCCGTTTACAAAACCCGGCGTCTTTGATGGCGTCTTTACAAGTGGCCTACCTTTACTTCTTATTCAATATCGGTTCCCATCACATCCTCTTCCATCCCATCCATTGTTATCATTCAATGTAGCCGCCAGCTCTCCCGCCTTCTTCTTTCTGTCAGCTCTTTCCCTCTGCAAATCTAGCTCTCTCATCACGTGAGCTTCTGACTGAGATTGTAGAATAACATTACTTTGTTGCATCCCTTCCATGTCTGTTGCAGATTCAACTCCCAGTTCTACACTGTTTACAGTTGAAGTGCTGAACAGTGAAGAAGCTACACCTCATTCTCTTTTTATTGCGTTCTGGTAGGGCAAGACTAATTGTTGTATTCATAATAAGAGAGGTGAGTAAGTAACGAGTAAGGGTTTGTGACGTTATTATTCGTGTTGGTTAACGAAAAGGCCCTATAGCTAGTGTACATGTGAAGGGGGCCCTTCAGAAAAAGAGACACAGTGGAGGGGGCCTATGAAATCGATTGATATGACATGCAAGCATTGCATCCATCGGAATGCCTCTCTCCCTTTCCCCTCGACAATCGTACAGAAATTTTACGCCAACCCAACCTTTTGTGAAACGGAAAATTTTTAGCCACGTCCAAAGCTTTAGTCGGGTCTGTGACTTACAACTTAAACTTCCATTAACATGTATATATATTATGGGGAATACACAAATATATTATTACAAAACATATCGTCATATATACGCCGACAGTGATGGATGAGCCATTAGCGTAAATCCTAACATGCATGTTAACAACATGTAGAAGCCATTAGCCATGTAAGGCTGTAAGTTGATAGATAACAGTATTAACTAGCCGATAATCGAAACCAAACTGCATGCTTAATTAGATTATATATATATATATATATATATATATACAGTATACATGCAGTGGTTTTTCCTTACTTTATACCATCCAGTCAAGATATTCATAGGAGTACACATTGAACAAAAGCAGTTGGAAATAGAAACATGAATTGAACAACAAGAATCTTAGGACGGTCTCGGGTTTCAAGTTTTCAACTCGAGAAGAGTTAGGTTGCTGTATATTGTACGACCTTGATGACCACTTACCTTTTGGACCAGAGAAATAATTTGATTTGTTAAGCTCGATCCAGAATGGGCGAACTAGGTGGGCCATTTCAGGGGCATGTTTATCATACTTATTTGGTCTTATTTAAGCTCAACAAAGACCTTTCAACCAACAAATAAAGATTTGAAGATCTTGAAAACGTTATTATTGCTTCGTTTAATTGATGTCAATTTGAAAAGTTCATGCATATGCCATGGTAGTTAGCCACTCATTAATTACCTCGGTTAATAATTACTCGAAGTTGGTGTTAATCAACATCCCATGTTATTATCAGCTAGAAACAAGACATCTTAGCCAAAAATAAAAAAATACCTTACATAACTACCACATTAAATACATATCTACAAAAAGTACGGACAATGAAGATCGTATTAATTCAGGCTAGGAAAAACTGATAAAACACAACAATAACAAGTTAAAATAAGTGCAGCGTTGAAGCTATAATTCATCACATTTTATGAAGAATTAAATAATAAATTGGTTTTAACTAGAAAGAAATGTAACTATTTTTAAGGTTGCCAACCTTGGGGACCGACACAACCCAACGTAACCCAACCCAACCCAAAATATAGTGAGTTTTGATCCAACCTTATCGGAATTTGAGTCTAAGAATTGGATCTTTGTTAGCATCCTTTTATGTCGTCTTAATTAGGGCCTTAAATGAACAGATTCAATAAAAACAATTTTCTTTAAAATTATGAATTTTTATATTTAAATTGATGATAGTTATATATTATATCATCTAAAATATAAAATATTTTATTATAGACGACAATAATATTTATACAAAATAAAAAGTTATGTTATTTTGAAAAAATATATGTAATAAATTTTATATCAATCTAGATTCGGGTTCGGTAAGTTTCCCGGTCGGGTTAGGGTATAAATTAAGAAAAGTATGTGTCTCATTTTTGGATTTTAGTTCAGTTGTTTGATATTGGTCAGCTTTGGGTCTTACAAAACCCAAACCATATATACCTGACTCTATGACATCTGTGAATAGTAAAATTCTAATGGCGTTTCAAATATTTTGTGACTTAACATGATATTATGATCAAATATTAATAAATCAAATATGAATAAATTTTGGTTTAACTCTTAGAATAGTCTCAAATCTCTGTGAGAAAGTTGAGTGGCGATGTGAGACCCACTTTAATATGATATGAGAACCAATCCATTAATTATGAGTTTATTTTTTACGTCCACCGTGATGATATTCTAAAAAACATGAATAAAAGATTGTAAATGGTTAAAAAAAATGGCAAGCCCTAGAAAAATGTAAACGCATGTCTACTTGCAAAGCCAGTAGGCTTGCACACGTGGAGGAATATTAAAATGATCTCTGTTCCCTGTAGGAGATGAATAGCGTATTGTATAGATGAAAGCTTAAGATTTTTGAATGGGCTAGTTATTTTAGTTAGAAGCCTGTAGTCCTAATTTAACATTAATAAATTGACAAATATAATTCTTAAAGTCATGAAATAAGTGGTGTTTACAAAGTTCGTCGTAGTAAAACTATATTTTAAGAAATGAGGAAAGTCCCGAGGCACTTGAACTTTTAAGAGTTGAACCTTCCTGTATCACCCTAACATTTTTTACTTTATTATCAAATAAATTTTATGATTTTATTAAAGTCCTCTTTTGAAATACGTACAGCACCTCTTTTTATTTTGGAACCGCTCCACCTGGGAACAAAGGTATTCCTCCTTTTACTCAAGCCATTTTATCCAGACAAATTTTATGCTTCAACAACCTCCTCCCCATCTCATTATTTCCCTGTCATTTGTCAAGTCAGTCACCGGAATACGGGGTGGCCTCTCCGGTCTCCGGCCATCAAGACATCGAAAATGATTCCTGTTCCCAGACTTTAACATACTCCAACTCAGCTCGAGAGCACAACACGCAAGCCACTTCCCATCAACAACATCAATTGCTTGGATTTGACTCAATGAATTATCATCAAGATCAGAAAAGCCATGGCTGATTCTTCCATAGTAGGTTTCTCCTCTTAAGCGCCACCCCAATCACAATCTTCCATATTACCTTCGCTATTTTTTATGCCCTTCAAAGCATCTTCGTCCCTTCCTCCCCCGTCTTTTCCCACTTCAAATCTTCTTCTCAATTAGCACTTTTTTCATGGAAGATTCCCAGCGTTTGAGCGAGACCCAAGTAGCGAGATCAGGAGGACCAGGCTTTATATTCCGCTCGGAAGTTGCACCGGTTGGTAATTTGATGTTTAATATTGATAGGAACAAGAACGCCCACACGGAGGCAACAACTGGTGCCATGCAACAGCAGCAGCAAATTCTTCCCTTAGCTCCCGGCTTCCATGACGAGTCTTTTGCGGTGAAGACAGAAGGGAGCTCCTCCCACCATATGGCTCATCAATTTCAGTACCCTTTTGTGATAGGGCCACCAGTGCAGGCTCAAGTCCTTCCTTCGGATGTAGATACCATCAAGGCCAAAATTGTAGCGCATCCTCAATATTGGAATCTTCTTGATGCCTTCATAAGTTGCCAAAAGGTTAAAAAAAAAAATGGTTCACGAATGTTGACATTGGCAAGAGTACTAGCTAGCTTTATGTCGTTTGATGTTCTATACAGGTGGGCGCTCCACCGGAGATGGTGGAGAGGCTGACCGCGGCCCGGCGGGAAATCGAGAGCCGACAGCGCTCGACGATCGGCCGCGAGCGGGATCATCAAGCTGACCAGGAGCTTGATCAGTTTATGGTAATCGTATCAAAAAATAATGACTCTTTACTTCATCAAGAAACTGGGTTCTCATGGGTTAATCTATTTTTATTATGTATATAATCTTCATCATATGAGATTTGTTTGCGACAAATTTAGGAGGTCTACTCTGATTTGCTGGTGAAGTACCGGGAAGAGCTCACGAGACCTCTACAAGAGGCCATGGATTTCATGAGGGGGATCGAAGCTCAACTCAACGCTCTCACCAATGGCGCTGTCCGGGTCTTTCATTCTGGTACGAACTCCATCCTTTATAATCACGTCCATTCGAAACCGCCCGATAACTCATCTTATATCAAGAATAATATGTACCCATCAGCGCATTTGGAAGGTAGATAAAAAGAAAAAGCTTCCATAATTCTAATTTATAACCAATCTAAGGATGGAAGTTAATGGATCCAAAGTTATGAACAGTAACAAAAGCCCCTTCACGACTGGAGTGACTTCACGGAAATTAAGGGAACAAAGAGAGGGGGACACAAATAGCTTTAGAGCTTTAGTCCTAGCCCGTAATAGTATAATAGGGGCAGAGTCCGTACCTATCTATGCAAGGGGCATTACAAGAGAGACCTGCAAACTCTCCCCCTGTCCTTGCGAGGGAACATTGCTAGTTTTGACATTAAGTCCCTAAAGCCATCACATATTATATAAATCTTTCAGAAGGGCAATGATAAATCTCTCTTCTCTCGTGATCTATTTTTATATATAGGTTATGAAAACTAACTCATCTTTTATGGTTATTCATATTTAACTTCATTATATAGTTAAAAAACCAAGCCATGCATATGAGATGATATTAAGACATGCCTTAAAACATTTCTTTATGATTTAACAGTAGAGAATGTTTTACTTAGCACTAACGTCGTCATGTTTAAGCTACACAGTAGCGAGGTGGAAAGTATTCTTTATGGTTAATAAAATATTCTTTGCATACTATACTATAGAGAAGTTCTTAAAACATACCTTATAAGATCTTATATGGTTATGGTTTTTTAACTATGCGTGTGATTGGTTGACATGAAAAAAGTATAAATGAAAACAGTAGAGAATGTTTTACTTAGCACTACCGTCGTCATGCTTAAGCTGCACAGTAGCGAGGTGGAAAGTATTCTTTATGGTTAATAAAATATTCTTTGAATGCTAAACTATAGAGAAATTCTTAAAACAAACCGTATAATATCTTATATGGTTATGGTTTTTTAACTATGCATCTGATTGGTTGACATGAAAAAAGTAAATGAAAAAAATTCATAAGAAATGGAAATGGAATGAAGTGAAACGGTAAGCAAATTATAAAGATTTTTTTTATTTGGATAGTAGGAAAATAAGATGAAAATAAAAAAAAAATTTCATCACGTGTGACTCCCAAAATTTTTCTTAAATTTTTTTATTTTGCACAAGAAAATATTACTTTGTGAGATTTTTTATATAGACTTGATTTGATTGAAAAATAAATTTTCTTTTGACCAAATTTCTAGACATCTGAACAAAAAGAAATTTTTGACTACCAAATTTTATATTTCTTTCTTATAAACAAACCTTATAAAGCTAAATCATATATAAAATACAGTAAGCAAGGTATTTCTTTTTGTTGTGCGTTCTCTTGACTTCCCCTACCTATAAACTTGCCCTAGAACTTTTTCCTTTTATAAATAACAACTAGTTTGTCTTAAAAATAATAGCCATATTTTGTAGTAAGAATAGCTTGTCCAGGTAACTATGCCAATGATTTTCCATTGCTGGTCCTAAATCTGGATAAAGGAGGAGAATTACACTTAGGAAGGGCATCAAACCATAAAAATTTTTGTCATTTATAATTGTATAGATCCCAATTTACCAATACCCTTTGGGTCCCGGGTGGAAGAAAGAAGAATAGGTTGTCATGTTACATTATCCTACATGTCTATTTACTGATTGGTGGCTTCCTTTTTATAGGGTCACGCACATATGTTAATTACCTTTGTTTTAAAAAAGTTAATTGCCTTGAACTTTGTCGTTTATCCATAGACATGGTCTTCATTTGAACACAAAGAGACGTATAGTTTCACGCACACACTCAAAAAGAGGCATGTATAGAATTTAAACATATGTTGAATAAACGTTAGTTAATTTTTAGCTTGTATTTCAACTCAGCTTGGAGATAGCAAGTGCTATGCTGCAGTTTGTTGAACATCATGTCTCTATTAAGTTTTTAATTAGTGTCTTGCCGTTTTTGTAAGCTTGTGACCAAAATTTATGCTGACATGCACCCGATAAATATAACGGATTGAATTTTGAAGTTTACACACCTTCCAACACTAGAAGCAAAGCTTGTCCTTATATATGAAGCCGATTCCACTCGCATACCCACGAATGGGATGGCAAGAAAACCACTCTTAATCGGTTACTTTGTGATTTTTATTGATGGTTTTTGGAATTTTTGAAAATTAAAAAAATAAAACCAGCAAAAACCCACCGATCTATCTACATACACTTAAAACTGGGCGTTTCTTTGCTATAATTAGTTATGGACCCCAAAGTGGCATACATTTATGCAGGGTGCATATTTTTCTAATAAGTTAAAAATTTGTATTAGTCCTTATTTTTCCTATTGATAATAAAAGTTGTTCTTCATTAATATTTCTAACAGGAACTCCTCTCATTAATATTAATGGTAAGCTTTTTTTAAAAGTAATGATTTTTCATTTAAACTCGGGACTCCGTTAATCTCTATTCTTTAAATTAAATTTAATACATATGTATGAGTGGGGCTTAATTTAAGTTTAATTACCTTTTTTTAATTATTATATTCAAGTATAATTTATTGCACAGATCTTTGATTAATTGTTGGCTATGACGGCATTAGTATCTTTGGTGGGCCGGAGGGAATTTTGCCTCTGCATAATAAGGAGCATTTTTTATTTTTTTCTTTTAAAAATATGGATTTCTTCATGGGCATGCTATCATGCTTGAATATTTTGATACAGAGATGCTAAAATGTGCAGTGTCAATGGAACTGTTATTTGGTTGGTAGGAAATTACACAAATTTCAATTCTGACTCCGGACTTTAAGTTTAATTTATGAAAAGGATCACTTATCCGCAGTTAGAAAACATCTGCTACAGTCCCAGTGTATACCAAATTGTAGCTGCGTTTGGTGAGTCTCTATTGTTTTGATTTATTTGATTTTGTAAGTTGCAGGAGATTTAATTACCATTTTATTAATTTCCTGTTGCTTGAATCAGTGCGTTCTTTGAATATTGTTTCTGTAATATGTTTTCTCAGCGTGGCTTGAATTAGAATCTCAAACTCGAGCTTGAAACTGCATACTGGATGTTACTTCTACAATCCTCCATATCAATTACCTTTTAACCAACGAATAAATTTCCGATTTGCCTGCATTGCACTACAGAATCAAAGTTTATCATTTCGTAAACATACAAGTTGTTGCAAGCTTTTATCTACTTATTTCGAAGCAAGGTTTTTTTTTTTTGTTAATATTTCTTTCTGTATGAGCGGTGGCAATGAAATTTTGTTGAGCAGATGAAAGGAGCGAAGGAGTTGGTTCATCAGAAGAAGACCAAGATGGTAGCGGTGGGGAATCCGAAGTTCCAGAGATTGATCCTCGGGCGGAGGAGCGGGAGCTAAAGCATCACCTTCTTAAGAAGTATAGTGGGTACTTGAGCAGTCTCAAGCAAGAGCTTTCCAAGAAGAGGAAGAAAGGGAAGCTGCCAAAGGAGGCTCGTCAGAAGCTGCTCAACTGGTGGGAGCTCCATTACAAATGGCCTTACCCCTCTGTAAGTACTTAAAAAATTTATTCCAAACAAGTTTTCGCGTTTTGGTGTCTAGTGACCTTTATTATAGAACTAATAATTTAGGTACCATATTCTTGCTAGCATACATATTCTACAATCTGAACCCCATTTTTTAGGATTTTACGTGCATACATATATATATATATATATATATATATATATATCTATATATATACTACTTTAGTTTTTATGTATGCATGTATCTTTATCATCTAGTCGAAGCATATAGTTAAACCATCTAACTATAACCAATAATTATATAGGTCTGTCTCAAATGCGTTAGTGGTGTGCAGGAATCAGAGAAGGTAGCTCTGGCAGAATCCACTGGGCTTGATCAGAAGCAGATAAACAACTGGTTCATCAACCAAAGGAAGAGGCATTGGAAGCC